>JAIPMN010007258.1:0-19185 GCA_020650975.1 Apostichopus californicus
TATATATATAAATGGAGCAGCAGCTTCGCTTTCACATCAAAATATTAATTTGAACTACTGGACTGAACGAGAGGCACTATATATTTTATCGTATTAGTTGATTGCATTTTCATATTGATTCCTGTTTGAATCACTTTCGTTATCATTATAATATTAGAATGTTGCAAGAAATTACATTTATAATCTCTAATAAGTAATATGTTTAGTAGTACAGCAATAAATTATTTTTTAATTGATATTCATAACATTGTTAAGAAGTTCGCTTGGAGTAGGCCCTAATAAATAGTGTTTTTCGTATTTGTTATTGTTTCATTTGGTAGTGTTTCATATGTGTTATTCATGCCTAGCGAGAAGGAAAACAGGGAAAAGCATCTCGTGATGATTTACTTGGCAGGTACACAAAACATTTGCTATTAAATTGGACTCCTACGCCCATGAGTTGAACTACACATACAATAGGACGACGATTAAAAGATATCCAACAACCTTGTAGATGTTGATGTGTAAAAGTGGGGGAAATCATATTCAAAGTCGAATGCACAATGTACTGTATGTATGAAGACGTACACATGTTCTGACTTTTTGCCGTATAACGCAAAGCGCCCTCACTATTTTCAAGGCTTCACTGCTTTAACACTGTCAGCCTTCTTCCTAGTTTAATTTCTATGGTTGCATCCAAACTGTTGATTGGTCGAATCATAACACTCCTCCACAAATATTGATGTGGGATAACACTTTGCAACAAAGAGCCAATCACAGGTACAGAAAATAGATTTCCAGGTGCGCACCCCCTACGTGGGTGCCATTCTACACATGAAAACCTGCGTCCCTAAAATCTAATTGTTCTAGCAGGGTTAATGTAGTTCACTAAAGAAACATTTTTTATAAGTTTTTCTTGACATTTTGACCATGAAAGTAGACGAGTATAGTTGTAGTATTAGCAAGTTGAGTGTCGTCTATCCGACATGCTCAATGGTTAACTTCCGCCACGTATCACGATCTTGTGCAAGGTTTATTGCTTCCTCGAAATTGTTAATGCTAACATCCTTAAATTGCGACTTTATTTTTCCAAGCAAGGTAGTCACGGGCCCTCCTACTGGTTTAGCAGTATGTCTCAATGCTTCTCTTAAAGCAACCTTTGCTGACGCGTCTTCCTGGAGTCTTGCTACATGACCGAAAAATCTCAATCTTTTATGTGCGACTATGGATGACCAAGGTATTTGGTTGGTTTCATTGTAGAGCGCATCGTTTGATAACCAATTGTTATTGGTCCATCTAATGTTGAAAATATTACGAAGTAGTCTCCTTTGAAAAGTGTCAATTTTGCGATCAAGATTCTTCGTTGTGCCCACAGTTCGCAATTGTACAAAAATTTACTCTTTAATAAAGCCTCGAAAATCCTAAGCTTAATGTTTCGGCTAATGTTTCTGCTTTTGAAAATACTTGACAGTGTGTTGAAAGCACCGTTGGTTATACCAATTCTTCGGTTAATATCTTCTTCGGTGCCCAGCAAGCTTCCAACATATTTTCACTTCTTCTAACTTTCATTTCCATTTTTTTTTTTGATTGAAAATTTCTCAGTTTTTGTGCAATTGATTTTCAGATTCCTTCCTGTCAGTTTCTCAGAGACTCGTTTTTCGATATCTTGCAGTATATGCTGACCAGTGATGCCCAAGAGATATCATCAGCGTTTTGTTGGTCTACTATGAAAAAAGAGTTGGTGGTTGTGCTGTAATCACGATCAGCTAACTGAGATGGCAGGATAACTGCATCGATATCATTATCATCTGATTTCAAGGAGTTGACTAGGTCAGTTATAAAAAATAGTGCGCTTGCACTGTCTCCTTGTGGTGAACCAATGTTAGTGTTAAAAGGAAGTCCGAGTTTGCCCTCTAGTTTGATGGTGTAGGAGACTTTATCGACTAGCAGTGATATCAGGTGAAGTTCGTAGACGAGTATAGACAGGATTAATTAAACCTTCAGGGAGCATTAGGGAAATTAAAGGAGCTCGCAGAATAAATTAAATATATTATGGAGTACCTTGCAAATTGCGTGTCTTTTCTTAGCGAATATCTGTAAATGAATTTTGTATTCCTAGAACTTTCATGAAATATATTACCTATTAACCGGGATATCGGCAACATCAAACTTTAAACGCATGCATGAATTTAGGATAATTTCACTTGCGTAGTAACAGCTCTAACTAGGACCTTAACAAGTAAGAATCCATCTGGCATAACATGTTGAGGAAGTTTGGCACAATCATTTTCCCGCACTAATTTGGCGAATTTCGACTTTTCACTACTTATACAATTAACAATAATTGAAAAGAAACCAAATCAAGAGTGAACTTTCAACTTGAGAACAATGTATAATTGTCGATATTTATTTCAAAAACATGTTCCTGTAACACTTTGATGACAACGGACCATCCTCAATATATTCTTAAATAAGATCATTTCCTCCACAAATGTATTTTTTGTCTTTCCCGATAAGAGAAGAAAAACAACCACATCAACAGTATCGAGACTTTAAAAGGAAAACCAAAAAACCAAAAATGAAGGGACAATCGGATTTGAATTCAAAATTTCAAATTACAAGACAGTTTTTCTGTTTATCCAATGGTATCTTTCATTTCACATCAAATGTTGTATCTCTAAATAAACTTGAGGGAGTAAACAGTCTACAAAACTTACAACAGAGTAAACAGTTGTAGTATCTTGTCTTTATGTAACTTATGTTTCATCCAGTATTTCAAGTTCAACTACTAAAACATAGAATTCATGTATAGCTTGGTACTGCCTTTACTGTGCTTTTACTATTTATTTGAAGTAACATGAAAGCTCATAATCTTGTTGTTAGGTAGCCTTTGCGTTCTGTGTGACGTTTAGCATAGTTACTATGTACTAGTCTTTCTCAAGGGAAACCAGGGGCTTGTCCATTGAGGATTAGTGGTATACCATCATAAGTAGCATCATAAGTAGTGTTCAAGGTTTTTATCTTTCATCTTTTCTAGAATTCAAGAATAGAAGCAAGAGAAGAGAATCTCACAAAGATCGGGCGTAAGAAAAGCTTGTTCGGTTATTATTATTTACTCATACGCTAAATCAATGTCTTTGAAGGTTCAAATCATATGATTAAATGCATCAAGTCATCAAGACCACATACAGGAAAGAAAGTGTAGGATAATTGAAATGATGATGATTTGGGTGAGAATTCTAATATTCTTTTCCAAATCAATGAGTTACATTGATCGACAATTTTGTCATTCACCTAGCATTAGGCCAGACTGAAGTCTTGTTTGGTAAGGAAAGAAGCTGTAGTCAGATTTCTCAATCCCTTTTTAACACAAACTGGCCATTCAACGCTCCATCTCACTTGCTCAGAGAAAAAAAAGATAACAATAATAATAATAATCTTAGCATTGGAATTTGTTCTTTCTCGTCTTTAAGTCCTAGGTCACAATCAACACAGGAATATGTGTTAGGATAGAAAAAAGACTGAATCCAGTTCAAATAATTCCAAAGGGTCCCTCCTTATCTTTCTCTCTCTACTTGAAACCTTGTAATATTCCTCCTGGGAGTTATACATATTATCGTCAGTCTTCTTAGCGATCGACTTCTCCAAACACGACATCCAGGGTTCCTGTAGGAGGACGAGAAAGGAATGGAGATCATGACATGAAAAATGTAATACATTTCTAGTACACCAGTTAACGGCTTCAATGAACATGGTGTGAACCATGTTATATGTTTCCAGTACACCAGTTAACGGCTTCAAATGAACATGGTGTGAACCATGTTATATGTTTCCAGTACACCAGTTAACGGCTTCAAATGAACATGGTGTGAACCATGTTATATGTTTCCAGTACACCAGTTAAAGGCTTCAAATGAACATGGTGTGAACCATGTTATATGTTTCCAGTACACCAGTTAACGGCTTCAAATGAACATGGTGTGAACCATGTTATATGTTTCCAGTACACCAGTTAAAGGCTTCAATTGAACATGGTGTGAACCATGTTATATGTTTCCAGTACACCAGTTAACGGCTTCAAATGAACATGGTGTGAACCATGTTATATGTTTCCAGTACACCAGATAAAGGCTTCAATTGAACATGGTGTGAACCATGTTATATGTTTCCAGTACACCAGTTAACAGCTTCAATTGAACATGGTGTGAACCATATTATATGTTTCCAGTACACCAGTTAACGGCTTCAATTGAACATGGTGTGAACCATATTATATGTTTCCAGTACACCAGTTAATGGATTGATTTGAACATGGTGTGAACCATGTTATATGTTTCCAGTACACTAGTTAATGGCTTCAATTGAACATAATATGAAACCATGTTATATGTTTCCAGTACACCAGTTAATGGCTTCAATTGAACATGGTGTGAACCATGTTATATGTTTCCAGTACACTAGTTAATGGCTTCACTTGAACATAATATGAAACCATGTTATATGTTTCCAGTACACTAGTTAATGGCTTCAATTGAACATAATATGAAACCATGTTATATGTTTCCAGTACACTAGTTAACGGCTTCAATTGAACATGGTGTGAACCATGTTATATGTTTCCAGTACACCATTTAATGGCTTCAAATGAACATGGTGTGAACCATGTTATATGTTTCCAGTACACCATTTAATGGCTTCAAATGAACATGGTGTGAACCATGTTATATGTTTCCAGTCCACCAGTTAATGGCTTCAATTGAACATAATATGAGACCATGTTATATGTTTCCAGTACACCAGTTAATGGCTTCAAATGAACATGGTGTGAACCATGTTATATGTTTCCAGTACACCAGTTAATGGCTTCAAATGAACATGGTGTGAACCATGTTATATGTTTCCAGTACACCAGTTAATGGCTTCAATTGAACATGGTGTGAACCATGTTATGTTTTCAGTCCACCAGTTAACGGTTTCAATTGAACATGGTGTGAACCATGTTATATGTTTCCAGTACACCAGTTAATGGCTTCAAATGAACATGGTGTGAACCATGTTATATGTTTCCAGTACACCAGTTAACGGCTTCAATTGAACATGGTGTGAACCATGTTATATGTTTCCAGTACACCAGTTAATTGGCTTCAATTGATCATAATATGAAACCATGTTAAATGTTTCCAGTCCACCAGTTCAAGGGGCTATCCTGGAACTCCCAAAATCAACAAAGGGCTGTGTCATATCGGTGGTACGTAGTCCTGCGAAACTGTTTTACGCACCTTAACGCTTGTGTTTTCTAGAGCATGGTTTGCATTCTGCCAAAAATGCACAGGTGAACTATTCAATCACCAAGACCATCAGGAATGTTCACAGAATGTGATCGCTTTGACGCGACCGTGTTAATTTAATTCAGATATTGTTAAATCGTACAGATCCCGACAGATACGACAGAGCAATTCTTTAAAATGCAAGCAAGTTTAGTTGCTAATCTCAACCCAAATATCTTCTTAAAATATTCATTTTTTTTTCTGACAGTCTTCTCTCACAAATATAACTTGACCATCAACTAAAGGTATTATGAAATACTGAAACACTCACAAAGACTTACCTATTTAATTACAATAAATGTCTGTAATGACTACAGCAGTACTTGCTTATCTATAAATCTACCTCTGTTCCACATTGAGAAGTTTTCTTTATCAATGTTACTGGCCTAGCAACCTATTAAGATAGCCACTTCTTTCTACACAAATAAGAATGCACCTTTTGTATCCTACCAATAAGATCTTCAACACCCTTGAAAGTAACAATATGAGCAAATCTTGTGTTAACTTTCTGCTCACCATTATGACTTGTTCCACTAAACACTTTGCAAACAAGAATTGTGATGTAATAATATTAGTACTGCTAACTTATTGTGGACAATCGAGGTTCACGTCACTATGCAAGGGTGCAGCCATGCATACTTTTGGAGAGGGTGAGGGTTAGGCTGCAGCCCCTTAAAATATAGGTGGGCTCCAAATCCTCCTCCCCACACTTGCAGAGAGCGCATTATAAAATATCCTAGCGAATAGAACAGGAAGATATAACAACATGTGGTAGAACCTAAACAATTGACAAATTCTTAAACATATAAAAAACCTGCCAAATATACCACTATCTTGCATCTTAAGGACCCTCCGTGTTGCCAAATTTGCTGTCCAACTCTCCGAGTACATAAAAAGTGGTCACATTTGAAGAATGTCTGATCTACTGCTTACCTATGAGAGCTACAACATCTGCAAGCATGTGACCTCTTGAAACCTTATCCAGTCCAGCCAGGTGGACAAATCCTGGAGCTCGGATTTTACATCTGTACGGACGACTGGATCCGTCAGAAACTAAGTATACACCAAATTCCCCCTGAAAGCGAGAAACACAAAGAAATTTTTATTAAAACGGAGAGGAAATGAAGCAATAATTTAATTAGATTACTATCACATGTCTCTCCAGCAATGAGCCATGGCTCTAATTGGGCTTTCCAATCTATTGGCAACCAGGGATTAGCAATAGGCAGTGAAATGTCTCACTGTCAGCAAACTCTTCTGATAAATTGAGGTTACTTATATCTACAGACCTCCATTACCCACAAGTAGCTTGTCAAATATATATTGCTGCAAGTTCTCTCATAATTTCAACACAATCCATACCATCATTTCTGTTTAGCAATAGTTGCACAGTGAGTGAGTCAGTGTGAATACTGCATCACTCTTTTAACATGTAGGTATTGTGATCTTTTCTTTCTTTCTGTTTTCTTGGTCAATCTTGCCTCCCTGAAGTTTTATTGGAAACCAGCCACTCGTAGATTGCAATTTTTCTTGTCCCTTCCAACCACTTGAATACAACGTCACTGATAATGACATCGGCAAAATGCTTCTATTTTCCTGATTCTATTTCCATTATTCAAATTGTCAAGATGGATGTTGAGGCATTTGATCAGGAATTTAAATGTACACAATATGTTCAACTGTCAACATTTCTGTTCTAATGATATACATACAGACAAATACAAGATTAAGCTACATTTTTTAATGCAAAAAAAAAACTATTTCAACCCCATCAGAAAGTACAAATAACTGTGATACTCCTATTAAAAAAAATAATGTCCAAAAACTATATTTCAAAACCTAATAGATCAGACCATGGCTGCCAATATCTCTCCCAAATATTTACTTTCATATTCTGCTTAAAAATATCATAGTAAAGTTTAAAATAATATTTTAAATAATCTAGTAAGGAACGAACTGATGGTATTTTCTTCATCAGTTTTGAATGAAAAATATGAAACTTTACTTAAATTATTATCAAAATTAACTCGCGGGAAAAATCCCCACCAAAGAAAACAATATACGTATTCTTTGAATCTATCTTAATTCCTGAGTCTTCCAAATCATTCTAACAAAACTACAATCATAAAACAATATGTTGGATTGTTTCTGTGTCAATGCCACAAAAAGTACAAAGACTATTATCTATGACATTTATAATAATTAAGGTATTTATTAGTAGGGAGGATCCTGTGCAGTATTCTATCTGTCATCTAACTGTCAATGTTGCTGCATACACATAAACATTGTACAGGCAAAGTATAGGACTGACAATTCATGAGCACCCCACATTGACCACAATCAGGATGAAGTGTATGCACCAAGCTGCAATACATGTCCCTGACATTTCTGAGATAATGAGCACTATAGGTGACTTTTATACATGAACTAAGAAGCTCAACTGGTAACTGGTAAAACCAGCTTTCATACAATATCAATCTCCCAACTAATCCATCACTTGCTGGAAAACATGTACTCAAAGAGATAAATCAGTATAATACCTTAGGTGCCTCGATAGCTGTGTAAGTTGCACCAGGTGGCACCTGGAAGCCCTCTGTGAATAGTTTGAAATGGTGAATCAAAGCTTCCATAGAATCCTATGTTAGAGAAAACAAAAGTGAAAATATAAACGTAACATTACGCTTCTGCGAGCAATATTTCCTTACAGATGAAACACTTTTAGAATGCTAAGCTCACTTCACTCCTGTCATTTTGTTTCCTTTGTTTCCTTTCTTTCCCCTGGAATAACTTCCAGGTTTTCTTTTCCATCCCATAAACTATTGTCAACTACAAACCCTGATGGACTGATCATGTCGTCTTTGCTCATCTTTTACCTTGCAATCGAAACTAAAGCTGAGTCTTATGTTCAAATTGCAAAAATCTATTAGCATTGAAGTGAAGTGTAGGTCTTGTTAAAGCTACAAACCAATATTTATATTGTACAACCAATATTTCACACGGTATACATGTATTTTAGGCCTTAGCTACAGAATCAAAGTTTTCTCTAAATTCACTGTTGATTTTCAGGGCTTTTCTGTTGTTGGGATTAACTTGCAAAAGCGTCTTGAAAGGTTAGGGACTCCACACAAAGTCTACTACAGTAGGTTAATGCACTCACTTTCATCTCGCCCCTCTTTGGTGGTACAATCTTGTTATCATCAATTTTAACCTCTCCCTCTGGCATGTTGTTCAGTGCCTGGAGACATATCCTCAGACTCTGTCTCATCTCTTCAACTCTGCAAAGGTATCTGTGTGGAAATGAAACAAAATATCACAAAATATATCATATAACAAAAAAATATATAATATAACAAAAATAACAATATAACAAAAATAACAATATAACAAAAATAACAATATAACAAAAAAAATTTACAAAAAAAATATCAGTGCATTTGTAGATATTAAACTAAGGTTTTGTACGATTCCTCTAAAACCACAAAATTTCCACGCTTTGGAGACGATGTCGGTGACTTTCATGTAGTCCAGAGATATCAACATGTATAGGGCTTCGAAATGATAGATTCAGTAAAAGAGAGGAAGTGGTCATTGCTACCAAAGTCTGGCCAGAAGTGGGGGAAGGGGGAGGGAATGGTAATATGATACCAACTATTTAGGCTCAGGGGTAGATTGGAGTGCACTGCAGTGAAATATATTTTTTAAAATTAAAAAAATGAGCTTTAATTTTTTATAAGTGGCGCAAAACTTGAAGTCACCTTACTCCACGGAACGGATAGACCTGAGAATAACAGGTTTACAGGATATTTCAAAATTGAGTTTGATTTCGAACAAGTTGAACATTTTATTTCCACAGCTTTAATAAATAAATCGGGGATATACAACGTTCTCGAGTCGGCTTCTCTTTAAAGTTGAAACGTTTTGTTAGAAACATACATACTACAATGTTTTAAAATATCTAAACACTTGTAAGAATGTACAGGGAAAGTATTAACAAGCTGTAAGTCAAGTTTCAAACAGCAAAACTACAGCAACTTCTTATTTTATCCTTAATTTCGATAGAAACAGAATCTGTCATAAATCAGAATGTCAATTTTATATGGCTCTGCTGACAAAATCAATACAGGTATGGATAATACAAAACTCATACTGACATAATATTATAATTTACCGTACAAATTTTGTGAAGCAGTAACAAAAGCTCTGAACTTTGTCCTTTATCAAATACCATGTTTCCTGTGTAAACACCCTACTACACATCTTTGAACTCGTATTGCTATTGGGTCATTTTGCATAGCTGCATTTTACGATGCGATACCGGATAAATTATGCCCTGACTGGCTGAGACGAGAAAAGTAACACTTAGAGGAGAGAACTCTCGCTAAAACTTGACATGGCATCTCCTTAAAATTTGGAAATGCTTACGCTCATGCTGCCAGGTCTGAAGTTCATTTCTTGGAAGGCCAATTGATGATCAGTTTGTATGACACATGTAATCTCTCTCGTCTGGAGGCAGGATCAATCCTTGATACGTGATTATCCCTTTTGATTGCACCTTATGAATCCTTCAGTTTTATGACCGGTTTTTGACGAACACAAATAAACTTATTATAATACATCTCATACCTGTCATATGTATCTCCATTGGATCCGATCGGGACGTCAAAATCGCATTGCTCGTAAGCATCGTAGGGCTGTACCTTCCTCAGGTCCCACTTGACTCCGGATCCACGCAGGGGAACTCCACTTTAGAGCAAATAAAAAGCGAGATATAACACGTCATTTTAATATGAGAACGTAACGTGTACTTCCGTGTACTAATGCCCATTATCCTAAAGTAAGAACTAAAACTAATATTCACTGAATGCCTGCACTGTTTCACTCCTATCTGCACTGTTTCACTCCTATCTAAGGTGTGTTAACTAAAGACATGAGTTTTTTACTGGTGAGGTAACAATTATCTTCATCTGTATAGTCTATTCATTAATATTTAAATATGAAATTGTAGACTTTTTTCTTCAATATTTTGAATTGAAACCTGTCTAGGCATGATACCTGTCTTCCTTATATGAGATCTCTGATATGAAACAATAATACAAACTTGATGAAAATCTATCTATGAATCTGCTTTCAGAAATATCCACTGTAAATCCCTTCTTTAATTAATGTATTTTTTAATTATATTACGATACTATCTTAGAACCTGACGTAACAACTATTCTTGACATCTTCTGACCTGAAGCCGTAATTGAGTGCCTCTTCGTCTGTTATAACACCAATGCCGACGGTCCTGTCCTTCCAAATTCTGTTTGATGTTAACATTTCTTCCAGTTCATCTATCCTTAGGGAGAACCTTTTGGCCCAGTCATATACATCATCCATGTACCCAAGAGGAAGATCCTGTAGGAATGGATGCAAAACAATTTAAAAAGCAGTCTCAATTGTACAGGCTTATATGAATTATATTAAAACAACACATGAGTTTAGTGACAGTAACTCTCACATCCTGGCCTTACTTGTTTGCCCTTGGGGAGGTAATAAGCTGGCCCAACACACATCAACATCTCATGAGGGGTGGCAAACCGTGTTGATTCAAAAAGACATTAAATGTAAGTAAATAACAGTCATCAAGGTTGCTATCAAATAGCTAGTTATAGAACTACAGCACTTCGGCCGTCAGATTCTCGCCAGTCTGTGCAGAAGAGATAAGACTCTCACCAGTCTGTGCAGAAGAGATAGGACTCTCACCAGTCTGTTCAGAAGTGATGAGAGTCTCACCAGTCTGTGCAGAAGTGATGAGACTCTCACTAGTCTGTGCAGAAGTGATGAGACTCTCACCAGTCCTGTGCAGAAGAGATAGGACTCTCACCAGTCCTGTGCAGAAGAGATAAGACTCCCCAGTCTGTGCAGAGTGATGAGACTCTCGCCAGTCTGTGCAGAAGTGATGAGAGTCTCACCAGTCTGTTCAGAAGTGATGAGACTCTCACCAGTCCTGTGCAGAAGTGATGAGACTCTCACCAGACCTGTGCAGAAGTGATGAGGGCAAAGAACCAGCACTCTGGGGTTTGTGACCTCAGAAGTATTCAATGGTGATCACAATGTAGAGGTCAGGATCCCGGTTTAAAAACATTGCGTGGAAAGTTTAACGACTGTGCCACTCATCACCTGACATAGAATGGCCGGAAATTTATGTGTGCAAACCTGCAGGTGAGCAGCACCAAAGAGTTGATGACATCATCTCAAAATAATAACAATACTGGTCTTGCATAGCAGAGCTGCCTGGGAACATACAAATTGTGCTAACGAGAAAGACCGACTCACCTGTGAGACCCCTCCTGGACGAATGTAGGCAGCGTGCATCCTCGCTCCACTAACTCTCTCCGAGAGTTCAAACAACTATGGAAAATGATAACATTAAAAACGAATTGATAATTAATAATAGTCATTTGGTATTTTTGCATTTGGACATTACGGAATGGAACAGTTCACAAAATAGGAAATGACAGCATACAAAAGCACTTGAACTACTGGTTACAGTTACATGCCGAATGATTTATCTATCATCCTTTAGATTCTGCAGAAACTTGTTACACATATGTCTATTTACGGCTGTGGAAGTTTCAACGCAAGCCCTGATATTTGTACACATAAGTCATTTGTTACAGTGTGTTTCAAGTAGAGAGTAGACATTGTTCATGAGCTGTGACAAGGATGTATATTTATGTTAGACAAAAAGGAATAAAAGGAAATACAATATGTAGAGAGAGTATGGAAATCAGTTACCCCCATAAGTTTTATTTTACATATTCTTCTGTAAAACTATTTTAAAACGTTCTTTATGTTTAACCATTTTATATCATACTTGTGTTTATGTTTGGAAAGTTGATGCATTAATTATGCCCCCTTATTGTATAATGGAAGATCCTGTTGGGTACCTGGGATGAGAGATGCTTTGATTGAGCATACTTGAATACTCATACAAAGCTGAAGTATCAAAACGTTTAGTGTACTTATCCTTTGCTGATTCCCCAGAACAAAGAGATGTGGCCAAGGGCTACACTATAATAGGCATGGAAACAGTTTAACAGTTGGGAATTGGTATCCCACTGTAGAACCATTAATTTTGTTGCGCTTGGAATGCATTTAATGACATCATTGCAATTTAATATACGATAATCATTTGTGCAATAATTATGAAGACAAAGGTCACAAGTAATATCCAAACCTAGTTTGCAATTTCCTAGTAATTTTCAAACCCTGTTCCTATTCCCCAATCTATCCCTCGAAACAGCCCCATCAATCTAATCATGACAAACAGAACAGTAATAAGTAGTTTTATAAACAAACAATGCAACATATCGGAACTGATTTTTCGAATTCAAGACTTCAGGTTAGGTTAAATTAATTTAAATTACATTAAGGATAGAAAAACTTCAACGAAGGAAGATAGTTGTTTTGGAAACTTCATAAATTATACTTCAACATATTTTTATTCGACTTGGAATAACAATTTACTCATTCATAAAATTAACTGGCAAACGTTGAGAGAAGTATCTGCTATACCTTTTCGCGTTCCTCAAAGAGCCAAAAGAATGGGGTCATTGCACCAACATCAAGAGCATGGCACCCAACAGCCACCATATGATTAGCACAACGAGTCATCTCTGCCATTAGTACTGTCGAAATTGAAAACACATCAAACTTGGGTAAAAATTGGGTATCCTTTTTCTGTAGTTTATATTGATCTTTTATCGCTGTTGGTTGCATTATTTAAAGCCTGCTACCATAATTCCCTTCCACATGAATGCAAAGAAGTTTGCATACAATCAACTGATATTCATGACCAATAATAACTCACCGAGAGTGATAATTGTCCTATGTTTATATAAATAACATCGACGAGGTCTCCTCAACACTCCTACTTGAAAAGTGTTGATGGAATATATCCCTTGATGTTCGTCTTGTGAAATATCCGTATAATCTCTTCTGACAATAATGCCACAGACTCTACCTACTTTGCAATAGACATCAGACACTTTTAATGTTTCATAATCTAAAACTTTTATGTTAAAGATTCTAAAAACCAATCTATAGGAGTCAATCAAGGAATTCCGTTAGTATATATAGTATAAAGGTATAAAATTGAAAGATCGTTTAAGAATAACCACAGTGACAGAGACAACTCTTGCTGTGCATAGCATTCATACACCATACAGTGTCCACTGAATGCTTCATTGTATTGCTTAGTACCCTTAGATGCATTAAACTATGAAAATATTGGTTTAAAAGGAAAGATTATGCTACCTTGAAATATCTCTTCAAAGAACTTTTTAACAGTATATTGGAGACCATGAGGAAAGTACACACATATATACATGGCAAGGTTGTAGTGAGTGAAAATATTGGTTGTAGTGAGTGAAAATATTGGTTTATAAAAAATTGGAAATAAAATATTGGAAATAAAATATTGGAAATAAGTTGAGACAGCTCACTCAGGGCTTTAAGAGATATTATTGGTAGCTGAAATTGTATATATACAGTAAAACTAAGCAAAGATACTGAAATTCCTAACCGAAGGTTGACGTTTGGAGAGTACAGCAGTGTTAATGAAGTACAACACATCAATTTAACTTCCATGCTGTGGCTTAACATTAGGCCCTGTCAATGTATCTATTATTACAAGCAACTACACCCCTGGCATACCTCGTATCCATCTGGCTCTTTCAGTAAGAATACACAAAGATACTGAAATTCCTAACCGCAGGTTGATGTTTGGAGAGTACAGCAGTGTTAATGAAGTATAACACATCAATTTAATTTCCATGCTGTTGCTTTACATTAGGCCCTGTCAATGTGTCAATTATTAAATGCAACTACACCCCTGGCATACAGTACCTCTTATCCATTTGGCTCTTTCAGGTATCTCAATATTTAGCATTTTCTCAATAGCCAATGAAAAGGCTTGCTCATTGCACATCATAGACACGTAGTCCAACCTATCGAAATAGGGTAATGCCTGGAGGTAAGTCTTGTATTCGATTAGTTTCTCTGTACCGCGGTGAAGGAGCCCAATGTGAGGATCGCAACGAATGACAGTCTAAATATGAAAGAGAAAATGATAAAGAGGTGTACAGACTCATTTACCGAAAATAAGCAACACTAGAGCCTTTGATCCTTGCCGATATCATTGCGAGGGGTGCATTCTAGTTGTTTCCACCTTTAAACTCAATCAAAATCTACAAATCTATCTGGTAATTGAATTATATTTCATATTAATCCTGAATAAGCCTTGTAAATGTAGGAAACAGTTGATTTCTTTTCATCCTTATTTCAGTCTACCAGTATTAAACCAGTACAGATATGACCTACTGTTACTATACCAATACTTAGAAGACTACTGCATCATGCTGCCGTAACATCACACAGGGTGCTACAAAGGTGATACCTTACACTGAGTGTGCACTTAAATCAATTTTAGTTGCCATGGAGATATCAATAAGGACTTATGGACAAAGTGGAATGTTGCCCTCATTATATTTGTTCAGTTTGATCATTGTACATAACTGATCAATAATGTAAACATACAGTATTCCTTGTTTCGGTTTTCTTAACATAATTTTGACCTATTGATTGTACATTAAAGGGACTAACAATAAAGACATAATTTGTGCATGTATAAAGGTTACAAGGCTACATCCTTAGATATATAATACTAGTATCATTGTTTGTTAAGTACAAACCTCTCCACTGAGTTCCATCACAAGACGAAGGACACCGTGGGCTGCTGGATGCTGAGGGCCGAAATTGATAATCAAGTTGGCGACATCTTTCTCTGGGATAGGATCTCGATCTAATGAATATTTATAAGCAAAACATAATCAGTATGAAAAAAAAAATGAAAATAAAATGAACATAATGTCAACACCTCTCACTTCCTATGTTCATCACTTCCTATGTTCATCTTCCTATGTTCATCTACCATGCTATGATCTACAGCTATTTCAGTGACTGACTATTGTGTTTGTGTAGAATGGGAGTGTCTGTTAATAACAAGTGAGTTATTAATTGTTTAGTTCAAACTTGAGAAAGCTCTCGTCTCGAGTTGAATGTAATTATTTATAGCTTCATTTTAATTGTTTTTTTTTAATTGATGGGTCACTGTGCATATCTAGTCTCATCTTCCTTGTGTGATTTTAAAAGGAGGAGGAAGTATTAAAACAGAGGATGTGTACAGACCTACTGTAGTCTGTTCCCATTAATCTCATTAATCCCATTAATCATTAATGTCTGTTCCCATTAATCTCTTCTTAGAATTTGATTTAATATGTGATTGTTGAGTACGGCACAACAAAAGTTTGACACAAATGAAACACTGCAGTAAGAACCGGTGCTGTGTCTGAATGGAAAGAGGCAATGGCATTTGAAGCAATGAGGTTTAAGTAATGGGGAGGGGTTTTGGGTACATAGTAAGGTGGGTTTTTCATCCAAGAACATTCTACCCTTTCCCCATCTGAAATGACTTTCTAAATTGAAAAGATTCCAAGTTTGAGTTAAAATGTTGATTTAGAAGCCACCCAACGTAAAAGTTGTACTCCATAGGCCTTGGCGGGTTTCTCTCACATTCGTGGTCACTTAAGCATCATAAAAATAACTACCTGATTATTATTGTTATTAAGGTGCTGTAGCTTGCAAGGTTATGTACCATCAAGTTACCTGGAAATTCTATTGCTGAAGGTCAGATACCTTCATCCGTTTGACTATGTCAGTCCAGCCTATCTCAAGTAGTTTGTGGTTCTAAACATTGGTTCAATATGTATTGTATAAAGCATTTGGCTTACTACCATGAATAGCACTACAGTAGCACAGAGTGCATTTTGGAAACATGAAAGATAGTGCAGCTCCCTGGGGGTGCAAGGCAGGGTTCCAGAGGGTGTGAGGCAGGGTTCCAGGGGGTGCAAAATTATAACAACTATACACAAGCAAGCTGAAATATCCATTCAAACTCTTACAAATTTCCATGCAAATGAAAGCACTGTTTTGAAAGGATTTTCATTTGATTAAATCTGGTGAGTAAGAAGAGGATGAAACAGACATCCCCAATTGATGAGTGTCTCGCACGACCAAAATTATAAAATCATGAAGTTGTGAACACAAGGTTTGTGCGTGTAGTTGTATGAAAGTATATCCAATACGTTAACAAGTTTAATCTCTGCTTGTCATGTAAACCAGGGTACTGATGTACACAATTTAAATTGGTCTCTGACACCTACATTGCAGTACAATTTCTCCTTGATCCCACTAGGGGCATTAACTGGGCCTCTGGACATTACACCTACTGTGAAAATGATCAATTACAAATTATCACTGCAGTATTGTCTTTGTATGTTACATTATGTATAATGTGGTACATCATTTATATATAAGCGCTACATTACTACATATGGAAAACTAATATGCAAAGCACTGATCCACAGCTGGTTAACGGGGTGCAGAGCTTCATTATCAATTGTTACAAGAGTTGCGAGAAGTAGAAAAGATTATACTAGAAGGTATCAACTGTACAAGGTGTATCTTCTGGATTCTTACCATCCCATGGAGGTGCAGGCCATTTAGATGTCACCTCGTCTGGGTACATTACTGCTTTAGTGAATGGTTCGACATACTTGACATCTGGTTGCCACTGCTTGTGCCTAACGAATACAAAATGAAAAAGAACAATGTGAAAAATGAGCATGAAATTCTTGAAGAGATCAAATTATTACAGACCTGTCCATAGTAGGCCTACAGTAGGATATGTACTGTAGTTGCACAACTTGTATACATTCGTTTAACTTTTCATAATTCTTTTATCTTAGTTTTACCTCACTGTTTTCTGTATGCTTCAATTTTACTGGGTTTGATTTGATAATTTTCTTGTTTCTTATATTGCTTGTTTGTTATTTTATGCTTGTATGATGCTTTGCGATGTTATACATGTAATGTGATTGATAAGAATATACATTACATTACATACTGGACTGTGCTGTATTATAATTGTCTAGATGCTTTATTTCATGCATTAACTTAAAGTGACTAAAAACATGAAACCCAACCATCATTATTAATGACCATAGAAGAAATGCAGTGGTCAGGGCAAAGGTCCAGATAAAAGAAAACTCATATACATTTAATTATAATTTGAGATATGTGCAGGGTAGGCAGGTAGGAATGTCAGGCAGGACGATTAAGGGTACCACATATATGAGAAAGCCCTGTTCTAGCTAGGTATGTAACTGTGCGACCTAGGCACTTGAAACGTGACATAATTTGTGAAAGTGTGTACTTATGCAAGTTTTGCAATTGAAACACACTGTATACTGGTGAAGTCTGAATATGAACAACTCCAGAGATAACTCCAGGGCCTATTTGTTATAAATTTTCCCTCAAGTCGGCAATAGCTTTAAGCCCAGAGGCATTCCTCAGTTGTTAGTTTACTTGTGTGGGGAATTGTCTCTCCACTGTACAGCCAGTTATGATTGACACACAGTTATGCCTAGACCACTGTAGGCCTGGTCATACCAATATTTAAATGAATAATGAATATTAAAAAGCATCATCAAAGAAATTAAGAAAATTCAAAGCCATTTACAGATATCCTCAAAGTTGGTTTGAATGAAAATGTCTTTCAATTTTTAACTTGGGCCATGACTTTTTATTGTTCATCTTGTGACTAATAAATTATTTTGACCAAACTTTGGACAATAAGCTCCCAGCGATTACGGCATGGTACACTGGTAGGCTATGCCCTAACTGTAACTGAATATACAGTATTGTTTTGTTTTGTTTCCTTTCCCCATTGCCAAGTTTTTGAGTTTGACTTCACATCCGAGGATCCTCCCTAGACCCTATTAATAGCTAAGCCTATATGAGCTACAAATTTGGGAACTGGGAGGTAATTCACATTCCGTCTAGCCTACTGTAATGTAAACTGTCATTAAGTCACTACTTCAACATACTAAGTACTGTTAAAATCATCAGGGAGGTTTGGTACACAGTAGGAAAATGTACTAACCACGGAGGATCATGTGACGTACTCGCAGGTGCTACAAACACATAATATTTTATCCCTTTGTCAGTACATAGAGAAACAGATTTTCGTAGACAAAAGAACGCCACTTTAACAGGCTTGTGTGGTAGATTTGTGAAAATTGCTGTTTGGTTGATAGTGATGTTGAGGTTTAATTTCTCTGTGTCAAAAATTAGCGTTCCATGGCTACTATTCAAAACTATTCTACTCTTAGTCAAGAAATTATAGATTTCTTTAGCAGTAACTTCTATCATGTTACGCTCTTGTTGTGTGCAAAAGCTGCAAAGAGACTTGTGTTTACAAAGGAACAAGAAATCATGACTGTCATCTGCTTCTCTTGTCTATGTGCAATTGTGTAGTCAAGGAAACTAGGTGTGTTCCAGCTGTAGTTTAATAGTTTAAAAATACTCAAAATGGTCATTTTTGAATTAACATTAGCAGTAAACATTGGAAAAATGTATCACACTAGGTTCCATTGTTTATGTTAATTTATCAGGATTGTGGTAGCGATGAGATCACAACATAAATTTTTTAAGATACATTTAGGCCCTAGGGAGTCTTATATTATAAGTTTAGGCCCTAGAGCTAAAAAGTAGCATGTCACATGACCCTCCATGGTTGGTACCTTTCTTGGCATGTCTCATTATTGACATGTAGCCTATAGACTATAATGGCTAGTAATAGGCTACTAGTACTAGTATAGGCCTAGTCGGTCATACTAATTAGCGTCAACAGGCCCATTTCACGACAACTCAAGACAACTCAAGACAACAAGTTTAAAATACCATCAAATACAATGGTTATAATCAGAGTGTA
>JAIPMN010007260.1:0-12502 GCA_020650975.1 Apostichopus californicus
GGAAGCAATTAGAAACTTCATCAAATTTCATGACATTTTGTAAATATAATACGACTTTACCACAGAGGATAAGTTTTATACTGATGAAAAACAAACATGAAATCAAAATATAAGCACTTCCGAAATATCTGCTCTAATAATAATATCTGCTTTTTACTGTGTTCAAAAGTCTTCATCAAATTTTTTGAAAATGGAGTGGAACCAATTTTCAGCTGCATGTTAAAAGAAATTTTTGTCCAGAGCAAGTAAATTTTCAGGATTTATCAAAAGGTAAAATCTGAAAATATGGAAATGGAATAAACAAATTGATGTAAAGGTGAGTTAATAAAACTCTCAGTCATATACCGATTTAATCTACTGGCTTCATTTTAAGCACAAATAATTCTCTTCAAGTAGTTTATGACTTTCAATCTCAAGTGCTCTGGGTATAACTAAGCCACAGATGCGTCCTTGGGACACTTCATTTGTGTTTAGGGTAAAATGGTCCAAAGGTTAATGGTTATTTAGCATTACAGGAGCTATGGAAATAGCTAAGGCTCTCTGGACAAACATGAATCTGTGACATCAAAACCAAATTTCGTAGTTTGTGGTATAAAGTCTAAAATGTCATTTTCTCTCAACCTATAAATCAGATATGCTTTTAATAGGAAAGACTGTTGTATTTTTCGGGTGATTTATCATTAATACAAAAGCGATCTGGACTTAAATATTTCTTTGAAAATAGGTTAACAACTCCACACCAAATATGGCACCTCCATAATGAACCAGATATTAGTTCCTACTTAAAAAGTACTCCTGGTTTAGGGATTTTCCGAGTTAGGTATTTATACATGCATGATCTCCATAATAAACTGTAATACATACATTGTGACTGTATTTGTGCGATACCAATAAAAAGTGGGGATTTCCGGTTATGTTTACAACTCTGTATTGATTGCACCATGGCATGTAATGATTTCACTGAAAGTACAAGGATGTCTCGGAAGTACACATAAATACATAAAAATAACTATGTTTCCGCAGTGGTGCTGTGGCCGAGTGGTTAAGGCGTTGGACTTTAGTTCCAATGGAATCAATCCGCGCGGGTTCGAACCCTGCCAGCACCAAAACTCTTTTCCATTATATTACTCTACACAACGAGTATAACAGAGAGAAAAAGGAAAGGAGAGAAGGAAAAAACAAAGACTCCAAAAAAAGTAAATTGTTGGTCAAAATAAATTACAATTAATAAAGGCTTGATGTTTCAACAGTCTAGAAAACCAATCTTCCGTCCGATTAAAACGAGACACAATCACGAACAACAGTGTTAAAGACGAATTCCATATATATATATATATATACTGTACAATTTGCAGAGTAGGGGTAACAAGGATATCCAATGTACAGAGGTAAAATGAGGGAGTTAAGGGGTTAATTAACGAGGATTAGGAAGGGGCATACAAAACTCATACAAGCTTGAATGAACAGAATGTTCGGTGAAGGAACCCGGTTCTGTGGAGTTATAAATTATAAGTTCATAGTTTATAAATATAGTTTATAAATATAGTTTATAAATATATAAATATAGTTTATAAATTATAAGTATAAATTATAAGTTATAAATTATAAATTATAAGTGGAGTTATAAATCTGTGGAGTTATAAATTTACTTAATATTAATCTGTTCGTTGCACAATGTTGTAAATACGATATCTGTCCATAATTCACAGTGTCTTTATATTCAGCTTAAACTATGACAGTGACCGATTTACAGATATTTCATTTTAATAATTTTAAATATTAACTTAATATAATATAATACTAAATTTTTAATATTTGCATTTTTAAC
Organism: Apostichopus californicus; assembly: GCA_020650975.1. NCBI lineage: Eukaryota > Metazoa > Echinodermata > Holothuroidea > Aspidochirotida > Stichopodidae > Apostichopus > Apostichopus californicus. The sequence goes on from JAIPMN010007260.1 coordinate 1,829, forward strand.
TGGGGTGACTTTTATATAACTTGACATTTTCTGACCCCATGTATTAGCTTTTCACATAACTTCGACGACCTTCGATCGATCTATGAGAACTAAGGTAGTTATATATCAGTTTGGTTGCTCCTAACAAGTATGTATGATGAGAACAAATTTGTATCCCACAATTATTTTTTTTTAAATTATTATTGTAATGCGCATGCGCACTACATTATAGGCATTACTGGCCAAATGAACGATACCTTTGAACTGACTGGATTTCGAAACTTAAAGTTTAACATAGTCTCTGTACCTTTGCAGTTTCAGAGTTTAGCTGCGTAGAAAACTTATTCTGAGCCTGTCCGGTATCTTTTCTCTCAATAGGGTTCTTTCAACCCTCCTTTTTAAGCAAAGCTGTTTACGTTGTTGGTTCTTATTCGTGCCCTAATGTTAGTCTATCATATATGTTGCATGTTAGGATAGGCTTCTGTACTAACATTAACTTCGTATGTTATATTTGGTTTCCTGTATATTTATTGTTCAAGAACCTTCTTACAATAACGTTAACACGGTGCATATTTATGTTGCAGTTTTTTAAGTGTAAATTAATGCACAAGAATCAAACAAACTAAAAGTCAATGAAATGCTAAAAGTTCATCACTTTACAAGTAGTTCAAAAACCATCTCCGTACAAGAAACAAGGCAGAGGACAGCAGAAAAATCTCTGCGGAAAAAAGTGGTTTAGCTCAAAAAACCAGGGTTGTGTCCGGCACATGGACTCAAGTGCCACAAAATGTGGTGAAGACAATCGTCTTGCAAGGTGTTGCAGATCAGCACCAAAGGTAACCACTCCACGTAGAAACCAAAGATGAAGTAGACTACTTTGTCGGAGTTGTAAAGTCCGGTTAGGATGCAGAGGAACGGATTCCATCACTAGAAGCGCAAAAAACATTGATTCCGTTGAAACTGGACACTGGAGCGCAGGTAAATTTGCTGTCCGAGAAACAATACGCGAGGCTAGCGCGGGAAAAAAATGACAATTCGTTCAGCTGGTGTAATTTAAAGTAACTGGATATTCTGGTGTTGACATTCCAGTGACAGGACGTTGCGTCACTAAGGTATCACATAGATAATGAGGTATATAATGTAGCATTTCACGCAGTTAAACTTGATAATGTACAGTCAATCTTAAGGCTTGAAAATGTGCCACAACATGAATGTGGTCAAGAAAGTGGCAAAATGTTCACGCTGAGGGTGATAACACATATGATCTCTTGTCATCAAAATGATCAACAAGTGTCTGAAGACTTGGGATGCTGCCTTCTAGACAAACACAAAATTGTCATAGAAGAAAGTTCTACTCAGACTATCAAAGCCTGGAGTAAAGTACCTCTTCGTATAAGACATAAAGTGAAAACAGAATTGGATCGAATGGAGGAGTTGAACATCGTTACAAAAAAGAATCGAAGAACCGACAGAATGGGAATTATAATTCATTGGTGATTGTTACAAAGAGTAACATTTGGTCAATTAAGAGTGTACTTAGCCCCAAGATGACCGAATGAAGTAATTAAAAGACTAGCACTTCAAATTACCTTCTAGCAAACTGGATGCCTCAGAACGTTTCTGGCAGATGCAATCAGAAGAGGAAAGTGTTTAAAAGATGCACTTTCTTCATGCCAAATGGCGGGTACCAGTTTTCTGAGATTGCCTTTTGGCATGTCATTGCCACCCCGGGGTGTATCTTTCTACTGTATATGCACAGATTGTTTGTAAACCTGGGAGGAGTGGACACCCTCCACAGATGACATCATTGTGTGAAGCTTGACATTTGAAAATGCTCCCTTTAATACCTCTGCCATAACATTTTACCTGCCTCCGGTATTTTTAATAGGCTCTCACGGTAGATCGCGGGGCAATTTGAGCGGTGCGCATGACTTTTCCCACCCTCGTTTCCTTTGCTAGGCTTGGCGAATTGATCACGTAACACACAGGCTAACGTTTTTAGACTAATAACTTTGAAAGGTGATGAAGTGGGCAGGGGCAAAAATTTGAACGGCAGTCTTACCTTACGGGCGGATATTCAAATGACTATATAGCTGGATGTGATGGAAGGTTAATTTAAAGTATTTAAAGGATTCATGAAGTCAACCTGAAAATTGAACAAAGATAAAATGTGAGTTTTCTGTCGTCTGAGTAAACAATTCCTAGGGAATAGAGTTAACAGATACAGATCGTCATGCCAGACCCCAAGAAAAAAACAGCAATTGTCAACACGAAGAAACCAGAAAACAAAATAAGGATGTTCGACGATTCCTTGGTTTGGTTATAATGACCTAAATCAAATTTGTACCTGATTTATCAACTCAAATCAGCTGTTTTGAGACTACCGATTAGTGACCAGAATGAGCGGGGGTGTAGACATGTACAAAACCATGATAAATCTCGGTCTAATCTCACAGAGTTACCGACCAAAGTGCACCTGTTTCGGCGGCATTTTATGATATAGAATAGAATAGAAAATGACTAGAATATCACCAGGTGCTTCCGTCACAGACAGATTCAGGGAGCAGTTCTTTTACAGAGACACGAGTGGTCAATGGAGAGAATAGTTCCAAAAACAGCTCTAGAGCTTTCTCTCAAATATTTCAAATTTTCAATTGCTTCCATAGGCTAAACTGAGAGAGACTAAAGGAGAGAGAATTTTTTCTTTTTTACTATATAAACAAACTGCCTACCACTAAAACATGATGTATAGAAGCTTAACACTATCCTAGTTGAAAATATGTTCAAATGACATCTATCGTTCACACAGTAACTACACAGTAACTATATGTTACTTTTTTACTATATAAACAAACTGCCTACCACTAAAACATGATGTATAGAAGCTTAACACTATCCTAGTTGAAAATATGTTCAAATGACATCTATCGTTCACACAGTAACTACACAGTAACTATATGTTATGATTGTAAAGCTGTGTAAAAAAAAAAAGACTGAATGTGGGTGGACCCAATCATTACAAAGTTCATTTCAAGCATCTGACACAGATTTCTTTGTGCTTCTTGGCAGGGAATGAAGTAACTAGACAATTGAAGTCTTCATAATCATCTTCATATCTCAAAATACTGAGAAACGGCTATAACACGTAAATATATACAAATTTTGCAACACATTAATATTTAGTACTTCTTGTCTAGAAAAAAAATCAATATTTTGACTTCAGAGAGCTTGCACCAACATAATTAAAAAAATATTTATAAGTGTTACTATATGTTATGATTGTAAAGATGTGTCATAAAGAAGAAAATGACTGAGTTCTTTCAGGCAGATCTCTCTTTGTTTGGTAAGGAATCAAGTAAACGCTACAATTGAATTTTTCATTATCATCTTCATATAGCGAAATACTGAGGAAAAAACGGCTTTCACACGTAAATATATACAATTGCACCATATTTACAGTTCTGTTGCAACTTCAGAGAGTAAATAAAAGATATTTACAAGTGTTACTCAAACACGTACGGTGTGGTGGCCGAATGGTTAAGGCGTCAAGAATTCGGAGGAGACCGCTGAATTCTGATGTGCAATATGTGCATACGTGGGTTCAAATCCCACCCACACCGACTATTTTGCACTGTGTTAACAAGTTACTCATTTTGGGGCAATAAAGCTAGGCCAATGAACAGGTATACAAGAAGTACAAGTTTTTTAAAGATGTTATACTTTCCCATCTTAAGGTACATCCCTGCAACTCCATCTTCAGCCAAGAATTTTTTTTTACATTCTCTTAGGGAACAATTAGACCTCTTAAGTTCCTCCAGGCCCAGAATGACCCCAGGTGAGGATCCAGGGGGGGATGGAGGAGGGGTGGTTGTGTGGTTCTTTTTTTATTTCCGAAATAAATAATATTTAAAAAGTGTTTCGTAGCAACAACCTTGCATTTTGTCCAAATTATAGACCTAATGTGTCTCAGATGAGCTTGCTACATCATTACCTCATTCAGAGGACACCCTGACCACCATGCATGTGAATCGGCTTCAACCCAGCCAGGGTCACCATCCCAGTCCGCCTCCTTCATAAAATCAAATGGGTCTGCATCTTCCTGTCCATCCATCAAAGCCATGCCTCTAGATACCTAAATTACTCAGGACAGATATATAATTTGTCATTGTCATTATGTATTACTCGATTACAGACGGTAAAATATTGGCAAATTTAAGACACTGCCCAGCTACTTCCCTATGAGGGCATGATCTAAACCCCCTCTCCCTCCCCCCCCCCAAAAAAAAATAAGAAAAAATGATAGATGGACATGAATAACTGCCAGCAGATAAACTAACCTGTTGTGAAAATTAACTGTAAATTATCAACGGATTGCAACCTCAATTCTTGTATAGCCTAAGAAGACACTATCTTAGGTTTATTTTACAACCGATTCCTTATTAGCTGTCCAGTAAATGTCACAGACATTTCTGTATCTCTCTCCATGCAAGAAAATTCTGAACATGAGTTTATATTTGATGATGACCAACCCATACAGGAAGCATATCATAATAATATAATAATCATAATCAGCAGTTATTTTTATGGATTCTTAAAAGAATTGTCTGGTAGCCCTTAGAAGTTAACCTCAAAAAACGATAGATAATTTTCCAAACATGTTTTTCCAAATATGAGAACGCTAATGTTGCGTTTGACAGAGAAATGATTTTTTAATTGTTAAGGATGGATATTTCAAATATACTTTGAACAGTAGAGAACATTAACCCAAATTTGGTATCTTTTCAATTTTAGAAAGTCATTTCAGATAGGAAAGCCGTAGATTGCTCTTGGAGGAAAAACCCACCTTACTATGACCCGGTCGGGTATCGAACCCGGAACCTCTCCATTTATCCACTTAAAAATATAAACAAATTATTTGGTGTAATAAATCTGAATTTACTGCACAGTGTTCTTGTTTTTATACTGAACACTCTGGATGAAGGAGAGAATTAATGACACTAGTGTGTTCTGTTGTCTGTTTTGGTTTCTTAATTGTCTTAATTAGTTAATTAGCCATTCATCAATCATCCTACTCAAGGATCAAACAATCATTTATACACTTTTTACCAAACCTACCAATTAAGTAACCTACCCCAAACTAAATGTCATTATCGATGAAATTTAAAGAGACCAGACAGTTTCTCCTAACTATACTTTGAACACCGTTCCCTTGCATGAACATGGTCCAATTCCTTCCCCCCTCTCTCCCACTCCCCCTCCCACCCTCTCGGCTCAACATTTGAAAATCCGCCCTTTAGTAAAGACTGCCGTTCATTTCTACGCCACTACCCACGTTTTCACCTTTCAAGGTTTAATATTAGTCTAGAATGTTAGCTGTGTCGCCAAGCCTAGCAAAGGAAAACTAGCCAGGAAAAGTCACTCGCACTGCTCAAATTTCCCCGAATGTACCCGAGAGAGCCTATTCAAATGCCGTAGGTAGGTAAACTGTTATGGCAGTGGTATTGAAGGGTGCATTTTCAAATGAAAAGATCAGCCGAAATAAATGGTATAAACATCCAACATGATCACTTGATCCCTTGAATCCTAATATTAGCACACAATATCTGGAATTCATATCGTATCATATTTATGTTGATTAATGTTGACTAATGTTGATCAATTTGCAGCATTATACCGTGGGTATTCTTACATGCAGATTTAAACCGTGTAAAACTACTTTAAGAAAATTTCACGGTAGATTTAAGATGCAGTTTGCATCACAACTCTTTCAATCATAAAATTGTTTACTACTACATCACATAAAAGTTGGCACAATTAAGTCATCAGCAACGGGAGTCACAGTAGCTGACGTTAACAAGTCGTAAGAGCAATAAATCAAACCAGCTTAAACAAACAGCTAAAGACCGATTCAATTCCTGTTCATCACTCTGCCCTCTTAATTTTGATATTGATAGATAGATTTACACACGTTAACCATTTACCATAGTTTTACTTCCGAATTTGTTCTCAATGTATCTGACAAGGTCGACCAGTCCATAACATTTTATTAGCACCTAGAAACCACCTGTGAATTCTTGAGAGCCGAGTCACCTCAGCTAGTAGTATTTGTTCAGAAGACGACATCATTTATAGGTACAAAATATACCAAACTACAAACTTGAAAAAATCGTAGTATAAGATGCAGGTAGCTAATTTTGTTGCTTTGATTACCGATTACCTCACAATTACAACATTTGACAACTTCGAAAGCTGAGGAAGTGCCACTGTCATATAGACAATCTTTTCCGGGTAAATATTGCAACATGTTTATTATGATGATTAATTGAATACAAATGACCAAATCTTTTGTTGCATCAAGTGACAGTGCAGTGGCCGAGTGGTTTAGGCGATGGATTTTAGCTCCATTCCACGCGGGTTCGATCCCCGTCTGCACTATCCAGGGTTTTTCCTTTTCTTTTCATTTCTAACTACTTCTGAAACATCAATTTTGGACCGATCAATCAATGAAAACAGAAAAAAAAAAGAACTTGCCACAACAGGTAATCATGCACAAGAAAAGACAAACATAATGAAACTTGGACGTTATGCACAGCAAGTGTATAAAACCAACACATCCATGGGTTATGAAAACATACACAAAAGGTCTTTGACGCGGGAAATCTCTTTCAGGTTTGTATTTGAGTGCATAGCAGGCTTTGACATTTGACTTCAGGAGATATCCCTAAGTAAGGGCTTTACAAAAGTGATCTTAAACTCTGTTAGGTAGAGATAATCTGTTTACATTATCGATCAAAAATTGAATAAATATAACATTGTTGAAAGAATGTTTTATGTAACATAGGATTCAAAACTAGACAAATAATCATGACATACTTTTTGAAAGTAAACTAGGTCCAGAGATTCCTAGATATATTGACGAAACTGTCAAAAAATACTGAAGTGGTATTGCAGCAATAATACAAGATGGTGGTTTACGTATATGATGATTTGCTCACAATATCCAGGACCTAGCTTAAAACGATATGGCGACATTTAACCCGGCCGTCACGAACACAAATAACACGAGACATTTTTGCAGGTAAATGTATGGTAACCTTCATAATTTATAATCATATATGATATTTTTTAATAAATATCAAAACAATTTTTTTTCTTGCCAACCAAATGAGACTAGGTAAAACTTTATTTTGCCAGCAACAAAAGTAAGACTTCTTTCAAAAAAGTGTATATGATGCAGGACCGCTCCCCACTGTGACAAGATTTTTGCCGAGTTGAAAATGGCCTTGACTGGTCGTACCAAATCTGGGAGCTGACCTTATAAAATATTATATACGTATGAAAATTGCAGATTGTCACATTGTGTCGACCGTATCAAATAGATCAAAATTCACACATCCGAAAGGGATAACCTGTCACTCCAATGTTCAGTTCGTTAACAAGCCATAGTTACTTCATGAATTATCTCCTTACATCAAAAGCTGTAAAATTGCCGAAAAAAATTGGGATTGAAAACATCTTCGTCCATCTTTACTACATTCGGTTGCATTTTTTTAAGTTTTGTTTTTAAAATACTAGATTAACATTAAGACCTGCACTGATATCATCATTAATTTAACCCTTAGAGGAGAAAAATTCTGGAAATTTTACATATTTTAAAGGAGAGTGTCTTGAAAACAGGAATATAGCAACTATTAAAACAATTACTCAAACTCAAATCTTTCTTTTTCTTCTTGGACTATAACATATGAAGACTAATTGTGCCTAATGTTATTCTTTCAAATTGATGTAACACATAAATGTTGTAGAAATAACCTCCCCCCCCCAAAAAAAAATGTAGTCTACAGAATAAATTTTAAGCTATTACATTTTTTCGGTAAAACTGATGACCGAATACAAAATAAATAAAGATTGACCAACTGAGGGGGAATCGTATGATGGTGGAAATCAATAACCGTGTCTTTTAATCTATTAGCCAAAACAACTATATATTCCAAGTTTGGAGACAATCTGATTTAATCAGGTTATGGAGTTATTGCAATTTTAAAATTTTGGCAACTCCACAGAAAATTCAGGGCCTGATAAATTTTTTGCACCTTAATGGTCACAGAAGTATTTTTGCTCAAATAAACTGGCTCAAAAATGTATTTGCCACCAAAAATTGAACTCCAAAAATATGGGCCCCAAATGGTCCCAGAATATTGGGCCCCACAAATGCGGGCCCAAAGAATGTATCCCAAAGTGCATTTGAGGTGGAAAGAAATTTGGGCCCACACAGCCCAAAAATGGGCCTAGAATTTTTGGGGCCCAGATGTTCCCCCAAAAAATTACAACTACAAGTACCAGCTATTGTCCATCAACTGCATACCAAGTTTGGCTACTATCCGACATAACGTTGCAGAGTTATTGCATTGTAAAAATTTTTAGGTTTTGACCCCACAACTTCATTAATATTCATTAGGTCAGCACCAAAACAATAGGGCGCACCTATAATACACTATCATACATCTACACAGCAAGTATTGCAAATATCCATCCCTCCGTTGTTGAGTAATCGCAGACCCAAGCAAGTGTCACAGACGCACACACACACACACACACACACACACACACAAACCTGACTACATAGGTTCCTTTGCTGCCAGAAGGTAACCAAAATGTGGGAACTCCATCAGCTAGAACCTATCATATCTCGTCCCCAAAAGTTAAACACCAGATAAGCATTAATTAATATAGTGATCTGTTACCATAGATACCCTATGAGAGATGTCAGTGTTGCCAGATACCTGACAGCCAGAACCTACAGACTCATACCATGTGAATATGACTACAGTAGATAAGTAGTATAAACTAGACTGTGTCTGACTAAATTATGAAAAAATATGAAATGTCACACTAAATCTGACTTAATGTTTAAGACATAATAATCTGACTAAAGGCAGAATTATGCTTTAAACCACAATAAACGTTTTTTGGTCCATCCTCATGTCCAATAAAACTTGACCTTTTAGAGAATCTTTAAAATACAAATTATGTAGCACACACATTTAAGAAGTTTGACGTTGAAGAAATTCGGCACACGCCTACTCGGCTGGATATATTTTCCTCCTGAGTGAAGAAAGCCGATTAAACTGAAAAACTCTCTGTGAAAAAAACACCAGGTAAGTTTTCCCATGTTTTTAGTTTCCAGATCAACTTCTTTGCTTCAAATTTCAATCTTGCAATAAACCTCGGACAGGAATACGCACTGAATATGCACTTGTTACTTCTGCTAATACCCTCCTCAAATTGATCGTTTTCATCACAAATGCCTTTTTTCACACAGAATTATATCATAACCATCCAAAATAGTTTCTCAGAACGATGCACATTTTTCAGCAGATTAATCTTTTTCTTTTCGACGTTCAAGACTTTTGGAGGATTTAAGTGTTCCCCCGAAAGGTACCCGCCATCTTCGACCAATTCGATCTGAGCCGTTCCAACGAAAAACATCAAAATTTCCCCAATCCCCTCGAAAAAGGGATATCGTGGACAGAAAATGACACATATATACAAACAACAAGTTGATGAATTTGCAACTCTCAAAGAAGGGGAATTTTTCTCTTGCGATGAACATGGTTTGAAAACGGTACAAATTTGATCGGTTTAAACCCTGTGAAGTTATATATATCCGTAAGAATCCAATTTTGGGAATGGTTGGACTTGGAATCAATCCAACGGTCTGATATTTTTCACAAAATTTTTCAGCTTTGATCACGATGGAAACGATGCATTGTATTGACAAACATTTCAACATTGGGGGAGTCCCTGTTTGCGCAATGGCAATTTTCCCAGTTGCCTAATATAGCATCCAGGTCTTGCTTTTTACAAAATCAGGAATTCTATTTTGTGTTTCTATTAAATATGACGCAAATGTCTGGATCATGACTGACATTATAACATCCTGTAGGACTGGAAAATACTTTGCTTCTGTATGGTTTTTTTCTTGAACTGCTTACGCATGCAATCTTGCTTGCGGTCACGGTATATCCACACACCTCGAGATAACCCCCCCCCCCCCCCCCGTGACACTTGGATCTTTGCCAGCGAGCGTCACGCAGGACATCTCAGAGCAACGATGCCTGGTTATCTACAACAAGTACCTGGACTTGTAAACATTGACATATTAACATGCTTTTATGCTATATAAGCCACAATATTCCTTACGCCCCCCGCCTCCTCCCACCCCCAATCTTTCTAGCAGCATGGACTTTTATAAGTTCAATCAGCACTTGATCAGTTTTCCTTAGCTTAATCCCCGTAATCCCTGTAATCCCCTTGCAAGTTTACTTACCTATATTTTGACCAACTTCTAAGTAGATTGTTGTCCCAAATATTGAAGCATTTTTTTTCTTTTAAGTTTTTAGTCAAAACTATAAGAATTTGAAATGAAAACTTGATTCGTCAAGATACTAAGTTGAAAATGTTTTGGATTTTATGAATAACATACCCAAAAAAATAAAAAAATATGGGACAATTTGAGAAACATAATGTTGGTTTTCAAAGATCAATTTGGAGAAGTTACTTCATAGTTACTGTAGATGCCTAGTTGCAGCTATATTAGTTCTTAAAGGCCAGTCCATAAAAAGAGGGGGAGGAGGGGGCGGGTGGGGGGGAATGGCGATAACCAACAAAAAGTAATAAAAACGAACCACCCTC
>JAIPMN010007261.1:3958-19133 GCA_020650975.1 Apostichopus californicus
TATCAACTTAAATACCCCCCCCCCCCTCTCCCCTCCTCCGACCAAAAACAACAACACACACTCCAGTTAAATCGCATTCGACAGCCACTGTGAATTCAACAATATAGTTTAGGATATACAAGTATAATGTGTGGACATATATCAGTTCCATGAGAGACCCTGCCTACAGCTTAATAATGGCATATCATAAATAATTAATTAATAATCGATGGTACCTTTTGATTGAATAATAGTAGGGACCGCTCTTAGAATCATCATCTGCATATGTGTAGTTTGTATTGCCTTTCAAACTATCCGTTCTCATCGAGTTCCGTTTCGGTTGGGATTCGTTTCTTGTCATTGTAATCTTTTCATCTGTATTAACAGTATTTGTTGTTGGTTTACCATCACTTTCATGGTGACGGATATGAGCGTCTTCCCTATCAACCCCGTTAACTCGTGATGCCGTTTCAGAATGCCTGGACGATTTCTGTTTGCTATAAAATCAAATCACACCAATTTTCTAATTCGTGTCCAATGGGTGATTAAAATTAATTCTCATATGAAGGTTACGATAAAAGAGCAATGAGCTAACAGTTGTATCGTATAACCAGAAATTCTGAGTTGGAGGTGGAGAGGGGCACAATATTGATGTCCTGTAACGTATAAAGAAACTATGCTGTGTCACTATTCGGCAAACCAAAAAGTTTACAATATGGTATAATTATAGCCTATTCTATATATAGCAGAGGTTTGTACGGACAACACCATCAGTACAGTACTATACATGTGTCATCATAACAGCTGGTTTAATGCTTTCTCATTTCTCAAACGTGACATAGAAATAACACTTATACTAGTATAGTATTATTTTCCTTACGGTTTATCACTTAATTTTGTGCATATACTTTAAGTAAGGATTAAATAATGACATGCATTTCATTTGATTCAAGAAAGCACACATACATGAATGTGTTTTGTTGCTGTTGTTGTTACTTACCGATAACATATGCAGCAAAGGCAAATTGCTGTTATTATGACGATGATTATAATAATAGCAGCAGAGGCTCCTACGATCATAACAAGTAACGGTGCGGAAGCTGAAAATAAGACATAATGTTCAGTTTTATTATTTATTTATTCATATAATAGACAAAGTTGCTAATTCGTCATTTTAGTGCTACAATTCACTCATGTACAAGTTGGTTATATAATTGATTTACGTACTGTACTGAATCAGACAATTACCGTACAATCTAGTATATGCTTCGTTGTGGGAAAGAGATGAGCAAAGCTCCTTACGTGTTTTCAGACGAATCCTTCAAATGAACAGAAACGGGTATATGGCCAGTAGGGTCCAGAGACCGCTGACAGATGTTTTGGCTGACAGATGTTTTGATCACAAACATAATTTTGATGATTGTGTAAAAATGAATGTGGAAATAATCTCTACGCGCTGGCATTCCTTACTCTTTCCTTAATGTTCACGGTGGTAATTTCGGTATGTACCGATACTTGCATCGCGGACAGCGCCCTCTTTTAGGAACCCAGGATCCGCCTCCAATGAGATGTTACAATAACCTTAGGGGAGAGTGCAAAGATGCGTGTTAGGTAATTCACAACCTTTTGAAACCGCTACCCAATACTCTCTCTTCTCCCTGAACGAAAAACCCCTAGCTATGTAAGAACGTCAATAAAAAACACTGTGAGAAAACGGTTCATATTTATTTCCTCATGCAGTAGTCCACCCCCCACATCCCCAGGGTACTTTACAAAGAGTTGGGTACCATTGAACTAGAGGGGTTGTACATTGTCATTAATCTTGCGCTGACATCTAAGTTTTCATGTTTGTCATTATAAACTTAGATATATTTAGAAATGAGAAGATGTAGTCTGCTTCCTTTAATTGATTTCACAACATTACATGCCTACCATTCGGCGAGGCTTGTGTGGTCGGTAAGGATGATTCTCTGTTAGCAGTTTGTTCCGGTGGCAATGTCGTTACTATGACGTCATTGGTGAGTGAACTAGTAGCACGTATTGCTGCAAAATAAAAATGAAAGAATCCACGAACTTATTTGAAAATAGATTTTGTACGTTCGGTGTTAATTTGTTTATCATTTGCTAATTGTTTCGGTCATACAGTAACTAACATCATACACATGCATATAAAAAGTATAGAAAAAAATAGTTATTTGCAACTCTCTTTTCTGTTATATGAACGAAATCATGTGACTTACTTGATGAGGTTTGGTCCGTGCTACCAGCTACCATAGTTTTACCAGTCACGTTGTTTCCTGCTTGGGGCGAGATAAAACATATCTGATACTATCGGTTCTGAAATTTATTTCACTTACATGTCAAGTAGTATAATTCATAAACGATACTCGAGTTATTGTGAATAAACTATATGTTACATTTTAAAATTAATCACGGAATATGATGAAACGAGTGGTCCATGTAAATCTCTGTAAAGATATATGTCTTTTACCGTACTAAGAAGCATATCTATACAATCAATCCCTCTTAATTTTGCACCCTTCATCAAGAATAATGTAAAGTTAAAATACACTATTCTATATTTCAAATTATCACGGGCCCCCCCTAGATATGTTTCCGCCCCTAATTGACCCGAGCCCCGCTGCTGTGTTCCCTTAACTGGTCAGGCCTGAGCATATGTCGAATCACGATATCAGTCCCAATACCGGTATGGATTTCCCTACCTACGAAGTTATGGTCATTCTTTACTTGAAAATTTTCTAACTTTTGACCAGCTTGGTAAGACTAGGCAAGACTTGATCACTTTTGAGACAATGTTTGTAGTTCGTATACATATAGCTATAGGTGGGCGGCTAGGAAAGAAGGCGCTGGGGTGAGGGAATTAATAAATCTCATCTCTAGCTGGGGATCTGCAAAATACAGATTCGTCTCCGTACACAGATATTATTGCACTCCTTCCCGGTGTATGATCAGGATATGGCCTACCGCCGGAAGATACGAACCCATGGTACTTACTTGGAAAGGCTATGATCAGGATATGGCCTACCACCGGAAGATACGAACCCATGGTACTTACTTGGAAAGGCTATGATCAGGATATGGCCTACCGCCGGAAGATACGAACCCATGGTACTTACTTGGAGAGGCTATGATCAGGATATGGCCTACCGCCGGAAGATACGAACCCATGGTACTTACTTGGAGAGGCTATGATCATGATATGGCCTACCGCCGGAAGATACGAACCCATGCTACTTACTTGGAAAGGCTATGATCAGGATATGGCCTACCGCCGGAAGATACGAACCCATGGTACTTACTTGGAGAGGCTATGATCAGGATATGGCCTACCGCCGGAAGATACGAACCCATGGTACTTACTTTGAAAGGCTATGATCAGGATATGGCCTACCGCCGGAAGATACGAACCCATGGTACTTACTTGGAAAGGCTATGATCAGGATATGGCCTACCGCCGGAAGATACGAACCCATGGTACTTACTTGGAGTTGTTTTTTCCATGGGATTCATTGTAGGAGTAGCGTCAGTTACATCTGGTAGGAGTAAGATGAAAACATGGCTGATATGGCTTTTCTGGCTCAGCACTTTGATTGAATACCGGTTTATGTCCGTTATTTGGGCAAGTGTTTCCAAACGTTTCACTTAGGACATTAAAATCTTCTTGCTATCTTATCCTTAAAATTTGAAAACATTTGAAATGTTGCTTGGCTCTCAAGTTTTCTATAGACTTAGTACTTCATGAAAATGTGTTGTTTGTATTTTGGTACAAATTTTCTTTTCCTCGTCACGTATAAATGATTGACAAATTATAAAGAAAACCAAAGACAGTTTCAGCTGAAGTACCCGGATGACGTCATCCATTCTGCTGTTACCAGATCCATTTGCAAAATATCATAAAACTTGTCTCCATGATAGAAAATGCTATGTGGATGTGGTTTGCGCCTAAAGTTTAGGACATTTTCAGCAAAGTCGCTAATCTATAAACTTAAGCCACTAGAAATCCCTTTAAGTTGCAATACATTAAGTTAGACTAAAAACTCACCTTTGCCATTTGTAGGTGTCTTGACTTGCGTTGTCATATCCTTGTTTGTTATTGGCATAGTTTCTGTGAAAGGGAAATTGGTAAAACACGATGACGTCATCTAACAGGCATGTAGTGAGTACGCACTCTTACTCTAGCATACTTGCCTGTACTCGAATTATTTCACTTGAATCTGTACTCGTATAATCGAGGTATTTAATTGCGAGTCAAGAATTAATAGTTGAAACAAGTGCAAGGTTAGATACTCGTCGGTACTGGAGTTTGTCTACTATTTTGTGGTGAAGGGAGACCACCCGTTGGTATCAAAATAAGGGCAAATTGAGGTAATGGAATAGCATCAATATAAAATACATAACATAGTAGGTGAGGTAATGGAATAGCATCAATATAAAATACATAACATAGTAGGTGAGGTAATGGAATAGCATCAATATAAAATACATAACATAGTAGGTGAGGTAATGGAATGGCATCAATATAAAATACATAACATAGTAGGTGAGGTAATGGAATAGCATCAATATAAAATACATAACATAGTAGGTGAGGTAATGGAATAGCATCAATATAAAATACATAACATAGTAGGTGAGGTAATGGAATAGCATCAATATGAAATACATAGTAGGTGCATGCATACATCGAATGAACAGTTGATTTGGTCCAAAAAAAATCTCTTAATTGTGGCAGATAGTGAGCGGAATTAATAACTTTATACGTACCAACAATTGAAGTCGTCACCATTTGTGTTTGAGTACCTGCTAATATGAGATAAAGGACGTAAAATAATGCACAGTACTCTCTATATAATTAAATTCTAGTAATAACAGCAATTTCAGCTAGCAATTTTTTTTGGATTGAATTGATGTGAATTTATCCTTCAAATTTAACCATGTTTACTAGGCCTGAAATAAATCATCAAACATGTATGAATAATCAAACTAAATCGAGATTATAGGAACGAAATGAGATTTGCTTTGAGTGTAATGTACAGTGGATTCGAACATCTGTGTTTCTTTTAATTCGAATAATAAGCAAACCCAATTGCGATTATACTTCTGTTATATATGATAGAGAACTTCGTCCTGCAGCCAAGACATTTTCAAACACCAGCTTTTCTATAGGAAAAGTCAGGTATGAAGAGAAACATTATATTCTGTAATGTAAGTTTTAGACTTACTCAAGACCTGTCTAGGCCTAAAGCATATTAATGGGAACTTAAACCACTACATCTCCCAAACGGTGCCAATGTATTTCTAGCTGTTAAGAGTGAGACTTGTACTTCAGAGGCATCTCTAACCCCGGTTTTTCTTACTTTTGTAGAAAAGTAAGAAAGCTAGACCTTGAATATGTAGTGCATTCCATTTGACAATATAATACGGTAGTATGCAATCTAAATATGTGTCAAATGAAACCAAATTTGAACATATCGTGATTATCGTTTGCATTCAGTTTCAAGGATTTGTTTAGTCATGCAAGGTAGTAAATGAATCGCCTAGGTTTTCATAACTTAAAACCGCAACAAAGAATATATTGATTGGGTTGTACGTAAATGGGGTTGGGGGGGGGGGGGGGGGTTAGTAACTGTAGGAAAAGATTTAACGGGAAAAAGTAACGTTAAGAGAAGAACATAACGCGTTTGGTTAAGGAAACTAACGTACTTTTTTCAAAGGAGGAGAGTGTTGTTGTGGTGTAGGCTCTGACGGAATATTTTCTTTGTAGAGTAAGCTAAAGACAGTTGTGTTAGTATGAAGGAAAATTTGAAATGTGACCGGGTACCTTATTTGTGTGACTATTCAGTGATCGGAAGATAAAAAGTGTTTGTGAAAAGCCCGGATTGTGTGAATAGGACTGTATGCGAACATGGGATAATTTACATGCGTGAAAATTACATTTACTACAGTTGCTTCACTACCTAAATTAACTCTTTCCACATAGCCTAGCCAACATGTGCTTTCTCTTTTTCCGCTCCTGAGAAACGTTACTTTCCTCCCCTATGATTTCGGGGAGGAAAGTAACGTTTTTATGGGAGGAAACTAACTTTTTTTCAGGGCAGATAACTAACGGGTCCGGAAACTATACATACTACAGACATGTGAACATATACTCTTTATCTGTCGTGATGGGTATTAGTTATAGGCCAACAGTAATAAGGCGTACACAGCTAATGCAGTCTCAGCGCATGCTAGACTGCCTTTCAACAAACTCTTCAAATGTTCCCCCACCTGGTACTTCCGGTGGGCGAAACCACCCCTGATCCACCAGACACCCATAAACTCAACCCCATGCAGGTTTCAATGAATAATAATCAAGGAGCCTCCAAGTTCACTTCACCTTTTCAATAATTTTTGTCTCTATTTATCCTATCTTTTATTTCCCTGTATTATTTGGTTAATTCTGTTTCTAAACCTTGAAGAGTTTAATTTAACGGGAACATGGATACATATTGCTGTCATCCATATACTTGATATTTCATACCCTTCACTGCCATTTGTGTGTGATGATATGATATTATACCTGTTGTATTTACTGCAGTAATTCTATTGATATGGGACTAGCAAGACACCTTTATGACTCACTTTTGGAAAACCATTCAATTAAAGTAAATACAATGATGAGGCATTTTTGTGTTAAATATTTGTTGCGGGGTGGTCAATGGTGGCGGATCCTTATTGCTATTATTATTATTATTATTATATATATTCATATGTATACTTAACTTGTTATGAGTTAAAAAACCCAGTTCCTCCATATGTACAATGTGTTTGTCATGTTTTCTGAGTCAAGCAAGTAGGCTACTATTACATACCAAAAGAATACATAAACATAGGGGGAACAAAATACAATTTCTACGAGTAAACCAAAATATCATCACTAGCTAGTAGAGCAGCCCATTTTACTCTCCTTTTTCCTTTCAAAGTTTTTTGTTTGTTTGTATAGATTAAGGTAGACTTCATTGAGCATACTAGATACTCTGACGTAACAGATAGTGACCAATCAATAAGGTGTTTTGAATATAGTCCTAGTGGAACAGAAATGTTAAAACACGTGTTCAATGTACCGTGATGTGTCCTTGTTAGTTGTTCAACACTGCCAGAAGTTATACAACACAGTTACAAACTTGTGTAGTATCCATTCCCTTTACGAACGACTCATGATACTCACTTGGCGTATATGGCAAGCCATGTGGGACAAACACCGCATAATATATCTGCGTATTAATTCGAATATATACGCGTATTAATTGGAATATACATGTGTTGTACATGCGTTTATTTTCGCTTTTTGAAGCGATCTCGCGAGCCCGCCAAATATTTATCGTTGATATATGTACACAGCAAGAGCGGAAATGTGTTTTCGTGTACATTCGAATTAATCCGTGCATAAATTGGATTTAATCCCTATATGTATTCTATTTAATACGTGTATATATTCGAATTAATACGTGTATATATTCGAATTAATACGTGTATATATTCGAAATAATACGTGTATATATATTCGAATTAATACGCGGATATATTTAAGCCATATGATTGGCTAATAATATATACGCGTATATATTCCAATTAATACGCGTATAAATTCCAATTAATACGCGGATATATTATGCAGTGTTTGTCCCACATGGCTTGCCATAGGCGTAACACCGTCATGACCTTACTTTGGTTCAGTCTCGATGTAATGGGACTGGGGTTGAGAGTGAATGAAGTTGTTTGTGGTTCAGTCTCGATGTAATGGGACTGGTGTTGAGAGTGAATGAAGTTGTTTGTGGTTCAGTCTCGATGTAAAGGGACTGGTGTTGAGAGTGAATCAAGTTGTTTGTGGCTCAGTCTCGATGTAATGGGACTGGTGTTGAGAGTGAATGAAGTTGTATGTGGTTCAGTCTCGATGTAAAGGGACTGGTGTTGAGAGTGAATGAAGTTGTTTGTGGTTCAGTCTCGATGTAAAGGGACTGGTGTTGAGAGTGAATGAAGTTGTTTGTGGTTCAGTCTCGATGTAATGGGACTGGGGTTGAGAGTGAATCAAGTTGTTTGTGGTTCAGTCTCGATGTAATGGGACTGGTGTTGAGAGTGAATGAAGTTGTTTGTGGTTCAGTCTCGATGTAAGAACCTGGTGTTGAGAGTGAATCAAGTTGTTTGTGGTTCAGTCTCGATGTAATGGGACTAGTGTTGAGAGTGAATGAAGTTGTTTGTGGTGCAGTCTCGATGTAAAGGGACTGGTGTTGAGAGTGAATCAAGTTGTTTGTGGTGCAGTCTCGATGTAAAGGGACTGGTGTTGAGAGTGAATCAAGTTGTTTGCTTCTCGTGCACCAGCTCTATCTTGGCTGACTTTTCTTCAACATTAACTTGGAAATTACTGTTGTAAATTCATAAGATGCCAGTGAAAAATGTTTATGTGTGACGTAAGAATTTCTACACCTTTCACAGTTATGCTTTGAACCTGCTACTATATGCCCTTCGTGTTATTTCGGAGCATTGACATCCATGTTTCATCTTACGAGTGGTATGTTCTGCTGTACCTTTTAAGGAAGCCTCACAAAACAATAATATCGTGTGTAAGGGTATTGATGTTAAGGGGCACTTGGGCGAAGTTTGGTTTTTCATGTTCGGGCTCTATTTATTTTTGGTGACTTTATTAAACAAATTTTTAAGAACAATCTATACTCTTTACTAAGTTCTAAAACATCAAATTTTTGTTATCAACCTTTCAATGGTGTGGCGTTCTGATACCCCCAGAGCTGCCATCCTATGACCTCTTAAAATGACAGTCCAATAGCCTACCGTACACGTAATACTTTAGCAAATATCGCAATAGATCAACGTTTCCAAGTCTAAGAAAAAATGTCCTAAGCCCCAACTAGTTCAAATTTAAAGGAGAACGTCGGAAAACAGACAAGACTTTCAGACTTTGTTGTGTCCGTCCATATCTGTATATTTGTGACTTTTTGTAAACACCATCGGCCTAGCTTAGCCATCATGCGTTCAGTAGTTCATAACAGGAACGAATCATCAGCCCATATCATAATGCTTATAAAAGTAGGTTAGCCTTTGTTCCTCCGCTGTGTAGTGTGAAAGGTCTTGGCTAAGTCGGATATGCTTATATGCAAAGTACGCTACGCTATGCACTGGCCTTTGCTATGAAAGTGTGGTAGGCTTATAGGCTAAATATTGAAATTCCTATATACAAAGTAGGCTTGGCTAGATTTATCTGCTATGAAAGTGTGGTACACACGAGACGAGCAGTTATTAATTATTTTTGTGATAACACTTCGGTAAATATATGGTAACAGTTAATGAAGAGCTGCGCTCCTTATTAAAACTTAAGTCTTAAATCTTTACTCAACTAATTGAAACCAACTGACACATTCTCTTTTCTTACTGACATGTTGTTGTTGTTGTGTTTTGTACTGTATGAGTAGTAATACAATGTTATCAGTCGCAATACAATAAGAATGGAAGATAAACAGTCACGCGATCATATCTTTTTGTCCGTTGTCCTTTTCCGGCTGCATGACTGTTATATAACTGTGTGTGTATAACGTGGTTTTGTCTCTGATGAAAGAGTATCTGTAGAAGCTTTAGGTCCTCTAACTTGATCAATATGTGTACTTGGAAACTTATGTTTTTGTAGAAGAAAAACAGTTTTAACTGATTATTTCTTCAAATAAAAGAGGGCTTGACGTTTCGATCCTATCAATTTCTTCTCAAAAGTCGAACTGAAATAAAAAGCCTAAGAAAAGCATAAGAAGAGCCTGCATGATTCAACACGTTATATATTTACTTACATAAGCCCATTATCTCATAAAAGCTTTTAGTCAACAGTTTCTTTTCTGCCGTAGATCATTTCAACAACAACAAAAACAGCAAACAACTAGAAATCCAATCTTACCATAAAATACAACAAGCTGAGCTAGACTGGTAACTAAAGATGACATTATATCATTATCTGAACTGTATACGTACCTGGAACAATCGCTGAAATCACTAACAAATAAATCAATGGATTTGGGTTCATCATATCCATACTGCTTTAACTGCTTTAACACTGCACAATATCAAGAGTAATCCTTCAAGTTCTTCTATTAATTTCGTTTCCTTGTTCTGTGTAATGGTGACTGTCAGTACGCGGAACACATATTATTCATATACACACATGTTATATGTTCTTTCAAATATCTATCCTATTAATATCTATTAAATCCGACCATACATTAAAAGAGAAAACAGTTACTCGTTTGGTTTGTTGTTGGTCTTGTAACTAACTGTATAGAGCACGTTGGTTCCTTACAATAGGCCGCATATTCGGCCTTCTTCAACGAAATATACACTGCATAAGATTGTGTTGCCACATATATGAATAATAATAAAACTGACAAGCCAATAGTGCTATAGTATGGTCTTTAGCGTATATGAAACGAACCATGCCGAAGCTCCCAAAGAAGGAACGTATTGAAAGTAAGTGATGCGAATCGAGTATGACTAACCCCCTTAACAAAAAGAGAACTATTTGGGTGTATTCCATGGGTGACCTTCATTGTGAAACAAGTCAATAGTAGACACTATATCAAGGACAATTTCAAAGTTTACTTTTGAAAGGTGAATGGTAGGAAGCGACTATCTTAAAAGTTCTTAAAATTATCTACAAAATAGAAGACACGTTGTTGCGATTGTACAGAATGCACCCTGGTGCTGCTGAATCTGACAACGTACACAGAATTACCACTTTTAGAGGCAAGCCGAGCCGAAATTATAAAATGAATGTGTAGCAAGTTGGTATGACAGGCATAGGCCTATAAATTCAGCACACCAGAAAATGTCCAATCGTACCACGTGCGTTAAACGATCTCATTGATATTAACATAGAAAACCTGTATTACTCATTCGTGCACCAGTAGAACCACTGTGGCTTAGTGGTACGGACTTCGGTCTGTGACACGAAGGTCCGGGGTTCGACCCCTACCTTCTCCTGATGAGTCACTAAAAGGACGAAACCAATGTGAATTGAATTTATTTAATTATATATCTGTCATACCACTTGCTACACATTCATATATGTATTATATTTTTTTTCCGGATACATAGGCTACAATCACAACCCTCCCCCTTTAAATGAGATCAGCGTTTAATTGTGAAGAAAAGTCAGTTGACCTTACAAACAAACTATCATTATTCAAAAACTTAACAATTGTCACGCAGATGAGACATCCTGACCATTGGCGGCACCAGATATTCCAAAGTTGGAGAGACAAATACATGTCAGAAAGAGGAATTGAACACATACATTTCTCTGGAATGTATTTCAGGGCCCTGTTGGAGATCCAGGGGCGATGTTTCCGAAAGATATTCCATTGTTCTCTCGTATCGGCTTCAATCACAAAATTCATGTCAGATAGAAAGAAATTTTAATGGAATTTATTTAAAATCCCTGGAGGGAAGTGGTTGGATTTTTGAGACGTTTCTTAATCTCCCGTAGCGCCTTTAACACACAAAAGCACATGCCAGAAAGAGGACTTTAATTTCTGTGGAAGGTATTCTTAGCCCTGAATCTGTAGTGCTTTCAGATAGTCCTATTGTAGATATTTGTACTTCCAGATAAATTCAATTTTATTTGAGTGTATTTAAAAGCCCCTGTGGGATTCAGAGGTCGAAGCCACCGGAAGATTTAGTTATTTATTAGCCTTATATTACCAACATAAAGGACTGTTTGACGTGAGGGAGCAATTGGGGGTGCCGCCACTGATCCTTACGTCATCTTTCTTGGTCCAGTCTTAGATCGCCAAGCATCTCATGTGTTCTTCGTCTCAGGTGCATGGCTTACAACTTACACTAAGTCGGAAAGCTATCCAATTGACAGTCTTAGCTCATTTGGATTTTATGTCACAATTCGGAAGACCATTTCAGATAGTAAAACCGAGGATGAAATACCCATGTGACTTAAGCCTGGCCAGAGTTCGAGCCCACGACCTCCCAGATGTATTCCTCTTTGATTCCTCTTTGATTCTTATGCCTCCGCATTAATCCACTGAGCATATAACATTTCAGTTCACCTTTATTCATTCCTATTAATCACTACGTTAATTTTGAACCTAACAAATACTTCTTATCCACAAAATCCATACGGATTCCATTGCCGTTACATGTACGGATAGCAGTTAAACAACGATTTCTTCTGTTTTGCCATTCATAAGCTGTATGCATAACTATGTAAAACAGACGTGCATATAATGTTAAGATTAGTTCATTTCCAGCCAAGTATAAAAATGCGATTAAACCAAAAATACTTGGCGAACTATGATAATTTACACCGTGTTGACTTAATGTTGCAGAATTTTCCATTCGCCTTTAGGGTCGAAATTATTGTTCGGGCAGAGTTTATCATTATTTATATTTCAGCACAAAAGGTTCCTAGGGTGAAAATTCTGTAATTTTGTATTTTGTTCTCCAATGCTATGTAGTGGTCTTATAATTTTGTGTCCATATTTCATACTTTGACATTGAGATTTCATCATAAACTACGGAAATGTCGTCTTCATTCCTAACTGAGTCTAAAACTATTCTTGGCAAGTATCTCCTTGTTTGATACGGATGCTCTGATGGGCCTTTTGAATCCTTTCGTCCATAGCCACTCATCAAGTGTGATCCTTCATTGTTTAGTAACGCACTCCTTTTGGGATACAAAGTAACCAAACAAAATAGAGAAGATAAATAATACCCAACATAAATAGAATGCGACCTCCGTTTACTTCTTCATTAAACAATAAACATTGCGTTCAAGGTAGGGGGGAGACGTAATATTTCTCCAAGCTTTGATGTATCACATGTTGTCATAGGAGAACGTTCAAGCTACAATAACATATTAAATGCTGAACACCAATTTCTCGAGGTTTTTATTTCTAAGCTTTTAACTTTAGCAATGGATACTGAAAATATGATATAAATAAATTATTAATCGTACCTTTGTGATGACGCGAAGAGAACATACCCAATCAGTATGAAAGCGATGAACCCCAAGGTAATTATAAAGGCGAATATAGCGACTATATGAAGAAAAGAAGATATGTATTAATAGTCAAAACAGCGCCCTAAACATCGATAAAATAAATTTCCAAATCAGATTCTATATGTCAAACATCACCATCTTTAGCAGAAACTACCTCCATATATCATGTTTTTAGACATGTGTGTATGCGTGTGTGTGCGTGTGTGTGAGAGAGAGAGAGAGAGAGAAATTTACCATAAAGCCAATTTGTATCCTCTTCAACCGCCGTCGAGTCTTCAACTGGAACAAAGCAGACCGTATTAAATTAAAAATAAATCAATTGCAAGAGAATTGCAACAGTATGTTTCTATATGAATCAATATTATAAAATTTGAATACAATGTGATCATTGCATCTAGTATGAATGAGGACATACCGAAAAGTGAAACACTAGCCTACATATAGATTAAAAAACACGTATGGACCTTTTCATTCAACCCTAAACTTGTCCAAATCAGTTATCGATAGACACGTTCTACCTACAGGCAGTATGTAATGTGTTTTTCTGTAACTTTGATGAAATGGAACGAAAAAAGAAACCGCTACGTAATGCTTAAACAACCCTGCCACAATTAGACCATGGACCTATCAATCTGCAGACAAATTCGTAGAATATTACTATCAAATGACATTTATCCAACTAATGCGACATGGTTGGTCGATTTATACACCATGAATAATTAGTCAATCGTAACAATATCGTTTCTAAATATCACGACAAAAATCCATGGCAATTAGAAGTTTACAGATATTAGATTACCACTTCCACATATGGCACCCTCCCATCCAGACTCGCAGTCACAGTTGTATCCTCCGTCATAATTGGTACAATTGGCGTTGTTTTGGCAAGGTTTTTCGTCACACTCATCAATATCTAATTACAAAGATTAAGATAATGAATAAAATGAAAAATTCAGTTTTCATCTAAAACGATATTTTCTTTAATCTGTGTCATTGGTAGAATATGTTAAGAGAACATTTATTAAACCTTTACTTAATTTCTTTTGTATTGTATTTTGAGATTGATCTAATTTACAGTTTACAATTTAATGTTTTATTAATATAAATCTGAAACATGTAATAGAAATATCATTATTGATACCTATTTCACAGTTGACACCCTCCCATCCAGACTCGCAGGTACAGTTGTATCCTCCGTCATAATTGGTACAATTGGCGTTGTTTTGGCAAAGTTTTTCGTCACATTCATCAATATCTAAAAACAAAGATCAATATAACGAATGAGAATGAAATATTCAGTTTTCATCTAAAACGATATTTTTTTAATCTGTGTCATTGGTAGAATATGTTAAGAGAACATTTATTAAACCTTTACTTAATTTCTTTTGTATTGTATTTTGAGATTGATTTATTTTACAGTTGAAAATTTAATGTTTTATTAATATAAATCTGAAACATGTAATAGAAATATCATTATTGATACCTATTTCACAGTTGACACCCTCCCATCCAGACTCGCATGTACAGTTGTATCCTCCGTCATAATTGGTACAATTGGCGTTGTTTTGGCAAGGTTTTTCGTCACATTCATCAATATCTAATTTCAAAGATCAATATAATGAATGAGAATGAAATATTCAGTTTTCATCTAAAACGATATTTTTTTAAATCTGTGTCATTGGTAGAATATGTTAAGAGAACATTTATTAAACCTTTACTTAATTTCTTTTGTATTGTATTTTGAGATTGATTTATTTTCCAGTTTAAAATTTAATGTTTTATTAATATAAATCTGAAACATGTAATAGAAATATCATTATTGATACCTATTTCACAGTTGACACCCTCCCATCCAGCCTCGCATGTACAGTTGTATCCTCCGTCATAATTGGTACAATTGGCGTTGTTTTGGCAAGGTTTTTCGTCACATTCATCAATATCTAAAAACAAAGATCAATACAATGAATGAGAATGAAATATTCAGTTTTCATCTAAAACGATATTTTTTTTAATCTGTGTCCTTGGTAGAATATGTTAAGAGAACATTTATTAAACCTTTACTTAATTTCTTTTGTATTGTATTTTGAGATTGATTTATTTTCCAGTTTAAAATTTAATGTTTTATTAATA
>JAIPMN010007262.1:0-10926 GCA_020650975.1 Apostichopus californicus
TTTTCTGACTTGCGGAGCGGGGGGGCGGAATGATACTTCCGCCCCACCATATTTTTCACTGGGGGGGCTGGCGCCCCCCCAGCCCCACCGGTTCCTACGCCCTTGAAATACATTGACTACGAAAACCATCGATCTATGGATTTAACCGGTTAAAAAACAAACGGGAATGGCAAGGTGAGTGTTACGTAATAGAAGAATAAGAGGAACATAAATCCGTTGCATAACAATTAAATAGATGCATGCAAGGGAAGTCTAAATGTTTGTGTTCATGGAAATATCGACTACAGACACATTCTCCAGGCGATAAGTGTTTTCAAAGAGTATGTTTAAAGAGTATGCTGAGACACATATGCATCGACCAGGAATACTTATACAGTTGTAGCAGGGAGTTGTTCCATAACAGTTGTTCTGTAACAACTCCCTGCATGGTTGTAGCAGGGAGTTGCTCCGGAACAAGTCTCTGCGGGTTGTAGCTACTTGACTGGTGCCACGCATATAAAAGATGTTTTCCTGCAGTCAAAAGGAAGTGTCTGGAGCTGGGAGTTGTTCGCTAATTGGCGCCTTACGTAACATCTTCATGGTCATATACTTTAATCGTCTCGATGTAAGAGGACTGGGGTTGAGAGTGGATTACGTTGTTTGGTTTTCCTATTCAGGCTGTATCTTCGGTGACTTTTAACAAAATACCTGAATGGTCAAATAGACGAGTACAAATAATCGGTACTCTATTGTGAATGTTATCCTAGCTATAAGCGACCGTCCATGCATATTACTTTTGACTATATACTCTGCCTGTTGAAATAACCCAATATCTGCTAAGTCTTATTGCGTTGGATGGACTGCATAAAGTACCAAAAAGACATTTTTTCCCTCCAAATTCCAATAAAACGAATTTTTGTATAGTCTCTATTAAATCTACATTATAAAATACACTTTTTTTTCTATCCTCCTATGTCAAAGTATAGTCCTATATAGTAATTGCCACATGAATGTATGGGACGCCATTCGGTCAATCTATGTGCTACAATTACCGTTTGGTTTCTTACATGCGTTTCTAATTGGTATCGCTGTCTTCAATATATCAAACTTTATGCCTCGAGTCATGATCCTTTAATGATATTGATTCTTTACTAATAGCTAAATTTCTTTCTATAATAAGGAAACCTATTGGGATTAACTGTAATACAAGGAACCGAGAAAGCTTTCTGTCGATTTAACACATTACACGAATTACACTCCCGCCATGCGCATTGGACCCAACATTGACATGTGACACTAATAAATCGGGGTCTGAATCTGAATGGGTGAAGTCGGCAATTATCCTACTAGAGGACATAAACGCCAACCGAGCGCTACAAAGTATGAGTAAGAGTATAAATTATTAGATAACAAAACAAGAGTTAGTAAGCTTTTCTTTGAAACAGTCTAGACTATATAGGTACTTTTTAAGAAAAAGTCGCCCAGGAAAGAACCTGGGCACGAAAACCAAACTACCGAACGACTGATTCGCTCTCAACCCCATGTAGTCCCCGTGCATCGGGACTGTGACTGTGCGATCATCTTTGGGTGTGCATCACCATTCCCCCTCGAAAGGGAATAGATACATGATCTTAGCCAAAAGGTGCATGCACAATGTCTGATGGCAAGCATTGCAATCTTTTAAGGTGCGGGGGAAGAAGGATTATGTATATAAATTCTTTCTAGCTTAGTGAACTTGGAAGTTAAGATCATGTTTATTTCTTGGATTAACACTTTTTGTTGGGATTAGATTGTCTATATCAATTGATACAAGATTGGAATTGATTTTTATAAAGCATTTGTAGGCGTGTGTGCTTTCTTCTCGTTTTTAGCAGGGGCCAATCTAATTACTCAAGCATAATTGTCACACTGGATTTATAAGAGTAGACTGCCATACAAAATCTGGCAGCTCTTCTTTATAGCTTCTACTTTATCCACATCACACTGGTGATGAGGGTCTTAGACTACTGAAGCATAGCAGCGAGTGCTGGCCACTGATCTGTACACACTAGTGTACAGATCAGTGCTGCAGGCCTAACAAGAGTTTTCTATGCTGTAGTTTTAACTCGATCGTGGTCGATTGTGGTCCTTTCGTTGTGGTTTACTCTAAATCCCTGTTTATAGCCTCTTTGGTTTTCGATGAGGCCGACAAAAGGGAAAATAATATACGCAAACAAGGCGAGCAATATGAACGTATCTGATATAGCCAACATGTATAATAATTCCGCTGTTTACTAATTAATCTACACACTGTATCATACATATTCCATTATGTTGAGCTTATTCTAGAGTAACGGTTGTATAGACAACGTGACAGAAGATCCCGTTTGTGTGCGTTAACTCCGATATTAATCCCCTGCCACCAGCAAAGGAAATTGATATGTGCTGATAATGCATGGCGTGTGAGGGTATAAGGGTGTGGGTGGGTGTGGGTGTGTGCGCGTGGTCATGTTTGTATGTGGCGTGACGCCACAGCCGCTTGTAGTTTGTAAACAAGATAAACTCGAAAGTAAGTCTGGGTTGAAGTTAATTATAACTTGACATATAGAGGAAAACTCTGAAAACTTTATAAACACGATAACCACAAAAGTGAATTCTTGAATGAGCTACATACTTCGTGTGTACATCGATCCACCCATAAAGATTACTGTATATAGCCTATATTGAAATTTATACTTGTATAAGTTTTCATGATAGATATCAAACGATTTCGTCCATTCTTAGTACAGAATTTAATGGGTTATCAAAAGCATATTCTTGACAGTTATGCATGACTCCCCATATTTTGTAAGCTGGTTTTGGATAGGAAATAGAGACGCTGTACCGTTGTCAGGTATTGCTGGTTCCTCTTGAAGCGATTGTCAACACAAAAATACATGTCAAAAAGAGGAATAATTTAACACCGGCTAAGTAGCAAGCTATACTTATTACCTGTATAGGCAGGGGCGGACTAGGCCACATACAGTAGGGTGTTTGGTTATCAAAATTTGACGAATGTTAGTCGTCGACGAACATCTTGAGGCGTTTATGTTGATGTACGTCTGTAGAAAAAGTGATCTTGCCCAAACTTGACTCTAAAAATATCATTGATGGTGTGGCTGCCAGAAGCAGCGAACTGCGTAGGCTCCTACTCTCGTAGACATGACATTGTGCTCGTGTTATTGAACATGTACGTTTTGGTGGATTTTATTTAGGTTTTTTTCCAAATTTTTTTCAAGCATGTTGTCACAAAATGCTTGAAAAAATAAATAAAATCCAGTCTAAACCATATATTTTAGTCTATTTTTGTATACGTTTTTAACTCAGGTTCATCAAGTGTTGCTTCTGGAAAATTATTTTTGGGTCTTTTTTAAAGGATTACTGTAACCTACAAAATTGAGAAATATCGCACCATTTTGCATCTAGGCATTCCTTAACTTAAAAAAAATCTCTGAGGGCAGGGGGAAACCCCTCCCCTTAAACCCCATCCCCAGGACGGCGAGCACTACGTAAGTAACATATGAATGAATAATGGGACGGTCAAGGTGCAAAAATGCCCGGGCCGGTTTTAAGACCCAGTCCACCCCTGCCTGTAGGCTCAGAAATCATTGCCTTTTCACCGTTTCTAAGGGCGAGAGGGAGAGACAGAGGAATAGTTTCCCAATGAGAAAATGATTCACGGAGGAGTACTAAGCGGCGGCTGGGGTGGGTGGGGTCTAAACCACTTCAAGTAAGATGGGTGGCTCATTAATAAATGTGTGCTCCTCTTCTAGCGCACAATAGCGCAGCGCGACAGACTCTTTCTCTACCCCTAAATCTACTTCATGAAGGAGGTAGCTAAGCTTCCACCACGGCACGGTGGTCATATTAAGACCATAAGCTTAGCACAACCAGCAACTCTCCGGCGCTTCTGAAAAGGTACGATTCAGACCAAGGATTTTCGAATTTCTAGATCAACTCGAACACGGATAATTTATCTTTCTTACTGCAGAAGGAACAGAATAACAGACAGGCTTAAAGTTGTCATTCCTGACTGAGATCCAAATGTTGGTAAACTTTTATGGTGATAATTTAATTGCCAGATTCTTGCTGTGAAATTATACGTAGATGGGTGGTCGACAATAGAGATACCCTATGCGCCACGGTAAATATACCTATAGGTATACCTTTACATATTGTGGTAGACTGTATCAACCTTACTATAGGCCTATATAGGTATTACACCATCATATCATCATAAGAAGCGATACATTTGGCGTTCCGTAGTTGTTTGGCCGATTGTCATTTCTCGTTTTAAGTTACAAGCCGATTTGCCTATGACGAAATTGGTCAGGTAGTTGACCTTTTTGTCTATGCAAGTGATTTATTCTGAGCCGTATATACCTGCGCTGGATTTACCTAAACGTTCCCTTCTTCCCTAACCATAAATTCGGCAATGAGAAAACTGCTTAGGCTAGAAAAAGTTTTGCTTCACCTACATTACTGAGACCATTAATCGTTGAAAAATTTGCTTAGCTGAGATATCACTTTGGTCGAATTCGGTAAAAAAAAATTCCAAGCTGTCAAAAAATTTTTGCTGCATCATTCCTACTTGCGCAATGCGATTATGAAAGCCAATCACGTTACAGTATTGCAATAATGGGCGGAGTTGTGCTTAAAGGTACTTACAACAAGTTTATCTCACAAAAACTCGAATTGTTTATACAATGCAAGTAGATACCCAATTTTATGTACTAACCCTTTAATAGCATTCTCCGTCTGCATGTGCTCTTTTCCGTAACGAATGGTTGACCAACCGCACTGCAAATCTAGCTGATTAGTATCCAAGGTATAGTATTTGCATGCTCCCAAATTATAAGTCGTTTGAGTTTACACATGTAGGCTAGAAACGATCTAGTCTGTGAGTGTGACTCAGTAGAGTGCGGATGGTGATGTACTATGCATGGTGAAAAACAGTGCCGAATTCAGACAAAATGGAGAATTTTCGCAGTCGGTCTTCGATGTAGTAATGTATCTGTTATTTTGAACAGGTAAGATATCCGACATTGGTATCATCCAGGGATTAAAAGATCTAAGGCATTATTGGGTTATGACAATCACATGCCGTTAGGCTTAGGGATGCTTGCCCCAGTGGGCAGTACTGTACGTAAGTATATAGGGCCTTAGTTAGGGGTGGCTGACAAGTGCCGGTTTGCTTATATCTTATCATTACAGTGTGTCGACCACGACAATTTTCGTCTCAAACTCGAATTTATTGTAAAACATTGGTAGTTTGACTATGAGCATAACACTGTACACACAGCTTTAACATGCAATCTTCAAAATTACTTTTTTAGAATACTAAACTATTCACCCATTGGCAGTTCAATGAGGATGGTGCTCTTACTTATTTACCCGATCATCCGTTTAATAAGCGTTGCTCTAGGGCTTATTTACCCAATCGTAGGCTTAATATGCCTGATGTAACACTTACTTCTGACCGTTGGGAGATAATAGATCCAGGGCGTTGGGATATAATTTACTCAACCCAACCCCCTTACACATGAAAAGAATTTTAGTAGTTAATATTATTAGATCAGTCATGTAAGTTGTATGTTACGGTTACTAAGTATAATACTAATTTATAGCTAAAATATACCTAAGAATGCACCATTTGACATATAATTGTTTTTATTTGGAGGACCCCATAATCCCTTACACTGGCATCATCGACCATTGGGCCATATCTCCTCCAAGTGCCCACAAATATATTTGACAAAAAATAAATATTTAAATTTCTTTGCATATGCTCCTTGGTCCTTTATACTTACACTACACATAGATAGTATATAATGCATCTGAATAGTTTTTGACTGTTAAGTCAAAGCACTCTAGAAACTCAAGTTTCCAAGAATTATTTATGTGAACAAGTCAAAAGGGAGAACTGTATGTTGATTTACCAAGTTATATTAATTACAAGTTTGTGAAAAGAAAGATCAAAAAAGTCCAAATCAAACCTTCTTCCTCTGTAGACCAGTAGACCATCACTAGTATGGTCATCTGTTGAATTTGTGTATCAAAGTGTTACTCTTACAGTAGGTTCTTTATGATCTCCACTGGGAAATAAAAATTGTTGTGGGTATAGCTGTAGACCTCCCTTTGAGACTATATATGCTAAACTTGTGATAATGAATAGATCAATAAGATGCGATGCATTCAACAATTGTTCAAATTAAAAAAGTGATTCTGATACTGACAATTTAATATCATTAATACTGACCATACAGTAGTATGTATGCAAATATCACGATGTCCTTTTTGGTCGCTTTGCTCTTGATACAAAGTTTCAATTTATTCTCACACTTTTAAAGGAGTACTCTGGTGACAAACAATGTGAAACTTGAAACTCTGCTAGGTGAAAACCCCATCTCAATATCATGCCCCCTAACTCAAGGTATGGTTGATTGAATGTAACCTGTTTTGACTTGCTAAACCTTTCACTAAGTCCAGGAAGTTGGATCACAGTAGGGGGTCTGTGATGTCATCTTGGCAAATGCTCTTTGGAAGCTTTACTTCTAAGGCTGTTATAATCTTGTGGTTGATTTAAATCCTCTAAACCTGATCTGTGGAATGTTTGCATAGCTGTCAAAGTTATCTGTACTTAGAATTTCATCAAAATGTATCTCTTTTGTAGAAATATTATTTTTGGTTGTCGATAAATTATCGACAAATTATAAAAAATAGAAAGACATTTTCTGCTGGAAAAAAAAAATATTACTAAATATTTTTTAAAACTTGATACCTAGTTGCAATACCAAATGCTACGGGGATGTGGTTTTCAAAGTTAGATTCAGAAAATGTCCAGCAATTTTGTGCAGCAATCAACTTTAGCCACCAGAAAATGATTTTAAGGGCCATCCTCATGGAACAACCAATTTACAACCAAGGGGTCAAGTCAATTTCACTTCTCTATTCAAAGAAACTACATACTGTTACCTGGTCATTCCATTTTAATTATTTTTAATTTTGTAAAGCAGAACCATATAATTCTCTAAGAGTATGTATTAACTTCCCTAGAGCTGGGCAAGTGCTCCTTGTTACAGCATTGCTACCAAAAGTTAAAAAAGAGAAGACCTTCAAATACTGTTCTCATTTAATAAGTCTCCTAATGGCAATCTGTTGAGTCGTTTCAAACTGCTGTACATCCACAATGGCTTCTTTGAATGCCTTAGCTTAATTAGTACTTTAGAAGTATAGCCTCAAACTGTATAGAATGGCCTTAGAACCTGCAAAGATATAAAAATAGCATTTTTTGATACTGTAAGTGTTTATATGATATGATCTACGTTTTAACTATAGATCTGTGTTAAAGGTCACTGTGATACTGATACAAGTCCAAATGTTGTTCATCGGTTTACATTGCACATGTAAATGATCATCAGTTAGTCAATACTGTAAACACTAGCTGTGTTAACAGTTTTTATGCTGTCTATCTTTACCCATCTTAACTGCACTTGTTTGATTCCAATAGTAAAATACTCCACATGATCAGTTGGTAACTTATTGCATACAGTATTGCTCAGACAACTAAACCAATTGATGAAAAAATTAAAGGCAAAGAGAAAATGAGGGAGAAAAAGAAAAGGAAAGAAGAAAAAAAAGAAAGAACAGTCAAAGTTTGTGTAACTGTGTATATACTCAATGTAACTCGGGTCATGCGAGTGACCAGATATAAGTCCAAGGGTTACACCCAAATCCAACAATGCCCAACAAATGAGACATAAGAACTTCTTTTAAAGGGAGAAACCACAACTAGTAATTCTCCATTGATGTATTGAATATGATATTGAATGTACCAAGGTTTTTAACTAGCATACATGTATACGACCGGTCTTTTTACTGAATGATGACTACAGTAACCCATGAGCTCTCTGGGCCAAAATTAATGTTACGGATACAGTGTGCCACTGGTCTAGCAGAAGTTCAAACCCCTTGGATACAGTGCACAGGACACAGGTCTATTACAGTAGAAGTTGGTGTAGTCCCTCAGCAGGGCTGGGTTAGATAGGTGACTTGTGACTATCCACAGATTACTAAACATCACACTAATCAGTCTACAGTAGGTACCATACAGTAGTCTACAAAAGAGCCACTGCGAGCTCTTCCAACACTTCGCGGGATACAGTATATTCCATCAAATCTGGCCATCATTCCTTTCACTGATGACAGAAATCTGGTTAAAAGTTTTCATATTAAAAAAGAAGCTGTTGCAACAGGTTGTTGCAAACAAAGCCATGGCTTTCCCACCAGCTCGCCAGCACGCAACTCAATTTTTTAATATTACTGACTTCATAGCGAACAAGGTCAGATACAATATATATGTCAAGAAGTTTCTTCTTGCCGAAGCCAGCAATCACAACTTCAACCTCAACTTCAGAGCTCGGCACAGAATGTTCAAAAACAAACTTTATACTTGTAGACTATTATGACATTTTCACAGCATTGCACATTGTATAAAATTACAATAATATGAGATCACTAAAAAGCCAGTACTGTAAACAAGTGAATCAATGAACTGGATAGCTTCAGTATCGTAAATGGAGAAATAGTGTATAATAATATTCTCTAGTAATCCTTGTCGTCACGTTTCATGACCTTTTCGTGTAAAAATATATTATTTTGGTTTCGTTTACGTATTAGTGAACTAATGTACAGTACAGTAGTTAATTAACAGAGAGAATGACTTCAGTGCAGACGGGGGGGGGGGGGGGGTACAGAGAAAGGCTTGTAGTACTGTAACCAACCTGTTACAGAAAGAAGGAAAGGAATGAAATTATAGTAAAAAAGTAATTCCTATCCCTCAGAGCAACACCCATCCCTTAAAATTATAACCCCCTCTCTTGCCCAGCTACAGGTATGTACAATAGTTCCTTGTCCAAATTAGGAACACAATTCATAGCAATGTGCTACCAAATAAAATATAAAGAGTGTAATTTATATAATTAATGCATGGATACTGTAGATCATCAATAAAGATTGAAAAATTTGATGTACATAGCATTTAGTAAAGCTCAGGTTAAGAGAGGTTTAAAAACAATTAAACAGACTACAGGTAGTTATTGTATCATCTATTCTATAGTCATTGTGTACTACTGTATGCAGGAGAAACATACATACATTTATAGCAAGGTTTCCTAACATTTTTACGGCAAGGATAACTGTGGGTATAACTGGCATAATGTCTTGTAACTGAAAGTTGAAAATGTGTACCCTTCGAGAAGGTCAACACAATGGAGTGAAAGTGAAGCAAATACGAAGGATTCTTAAATCTATGTGTAACAACTGCATGACATCATCACACATACTGACTTCAAGTTACCTTGGTAAGTGTGGTACGAATTGAAACCACTTTAACCAGGTAATATCTGGAAAATAGTTAGAGGTGTAAGCAAGCTTTATAAATATACATTTAAGCTTGTTTTCTGCAGGCCTAAAGTATATTTTATCTTGTGCAAAAATCCAGCGGGTTGTCAACTTGTCATATGTACAGTAGTTCAATCAATGGCAATGCAATCATATTTTGCATTGGCTAAACTTTGCGGCACAAATACCAACTTAAAAAACCCGCTAAACATTTACAGAACATATAGTCCTGCAGCTAAACAAAATGTATTCATTTACCTGCACAGCACTCTACACACAACTCAGTGTTGAGTTTCTTTTGTTTTGATGTATAATGAATAGGCCTGTTGCTATGGTACATTCACTTTTTCCCTCTTTTTTTTGGAATAATAACAAACTTGTTATTGTTAAAGAATCTCTGGTAGTGACAGCCAATTTTTTGTCGTTGTTGTTAAGATACATGAAACTACATAACTACTGAATATTGATATGGTATGACACAGCAAAAAAGTTTAGTTATTGTGGGTACATACAGTAGCGGATGAGAGATAGGAATTCCATAGACTGCTCCCAAGGTCCTACAAGGGGTTACCATGACGCAAATTGCAAATGTTTGCTTTACACGGACCGTGTACTTCAAAACTAATTAAACCTTAAGACACAGTGCTGTAGTTTAAATAATTGCTAAACGTTGTGTGATTAGAAACTGTAACCTTAGTTAAAAATAAAAATAGGTATATTATAATCTGTTTGTTTTATGAGATACTTTTGATCAAACTTGATAAAAGTATGATTTGTAGATTGGCTGTTATGTTCTGTTGAACAGTTACTGTATACCTTCATGTAAACAGACAGTATTTAGTCTTTTGTTTAAACAAAGATTATATATACTGTAGTACAATATTTACACGTAGTGGGTCCATTTGGGAAAGAAGAATGTTTGACAATTCTGTTGTACGTACCCATTATGTTAAAACCAATTTAAGAACTCGATATATATTTAATTTATATTAATAGGAACAGCAACTCTGAATGGATGAATAGCTTCTTTCTTTAGAAGGGACAACTTTTCACTCTACATTAGAGTAACTCTAGGACTCTTCATTGTAACATTCTTCTTTTTTCTTTTCCCTTTACAGAAGGAATAAAACCTCTTGAGCAAGTCCTTCAGTCGTTTGCCAGACAGTAATCAATATATAGTTGGATCATCATCACCATGAAGAGGAGGAAGCAGTCGGCATGATGTCTTACAATAATAACAGTTCAGAGACTGCAGGGCATTGTCAACGGTGTATCGCTGAACAGGCCTACAGTCCTGTCATAGTCATAGGTAAATATACTTCATTTTACTGCCTTTTTAAAGCTCTAAAAACCTCTTAATAATATTATTTTTTTAAATTTTTTTAAAGAAAAGTAATATGGGATTTATAAATAGTTAGTAATATATGCTCAGAAGTTTCAGAAAAAAATTGTATGTATATATAGATCTTTCACCATTATGTCTGTCCCCCCCCCCTCCCCTCTTCAAAATAATGTGTTTCACTGGAA
>JAIPMN010007262.1:10936-44408 GCA_020650975.1 Apostichopus californicus
GAAAAAAATTGTATGTATATATAGATCTTTCACCATTATGTCTGTCCCCCCCCCCCTCCCCTCTTCAAAATAATGTGTTTCACTGGAAAAGGAATGACTATAAAGTATAAACTATAGTGTTTGGATCTTACAGTCTGATTTTGATGTGTGCACTATGTAGTCTCCGCATACTTCCTTGTGTCATATACCGTTAAAACGAATTGTGAATAATTGAATATTGCATTGTCTGAAGAATGAAAGAAAAAGAAACTATCAATAAAATGAACAAAAAACCCTCATGGGAGATGGGAGACACAGCCAAAACGTCTCTTCATGCAAGAACACTGTTACTGTTGTATAAGAGGGTGTTTAAAGTACAGTGTAATCATTATTTAAATCATGTAGTAGTTTGAATTGTGCTGTACAGTATAATAAAGTATATGCATGGTTAATAAACTGACATACAGTAAGTACTCACTAATGAGTGATTTGAACTTCGATTATCAGAATAGTACCAGAACGAGTGAGATCAACTTCTCATAACAATTGATTTGAGCAATCTGTTGTATTGTAAGCTTGAACATTAACCCCCCCCCCCCAAAAAAAAATCAATAATATGGTGCATAACTGGTAATTTTTCTGGTTTTGTTTTAGTGGTCTGAAGTCTGTAATATTAGTTTCACATAATTTGCCTTTTTGGGGGTTTAAAAGTTTTTGTTATTTTAATACAGTACCTACAGTAGGATTTCTAAAATAAACAATATTACAGTTTTATTAATTGCTCGCTTTCATAAATCATAAATTTCTCATGTTATATCTGTGAGTACTGACTGATTGTACAAGGTCAATGACTAAAGAGAAATTGCGCTATTAGAATGGAGACCTCAACTTCAAAGTTGCTGAGTCATCTTGAAGTTCCAATGTTGGCTATTGTTATACTGTACATTGTCTCATCTTTTCAGGTCCTTTACTGGACCGTGTAAGTCTGTTTATAGCTCCATGGGATAACCAAGTGTTGCAAGTCTATTAGGATCTTATTACTGACATAACAAAGCAGCTCAAAGTTTGCATTGCTGGTAGTACCATCATAAAATATGCCAGGATTCCTATTGTTGTTGTAAATGCATTGTTTGTACATACAATAGGCCTGGATATGCTTGAATTCATCTCGGCAGGTCAGGCATGCATACAGTACAGTATATAACGCACAACAGTTAGACCAAAAGCAGTTCTGTTATTTTGGAACTGAGTGATATAAAGAGATGCCAGAGAAAACAGATACTGATTGTGATGGGCCGTATTTTAATTTCTTAGTTGAATATGATGAGTCCAGTTTTTTTCTGCATTCATATTTGAATAACTGCAATATGACTTCAATGTGAGGTACTACACTAAACTGACATAGGTAAATTACTACATTTCCTCACAAACTGTACGTACTGTACCTGTCTCCCTGAGAACATTTACATTCTCCCTCCCTCTACCATGTCTAGAGTGAACTGCTAATCGTTTTATCACTATATACCCTCCCTTAGCAACCAGTCAATGAGCTACTGTGCATATATATTATTGTGTACATGTGTACTGTCTGTATCTTCAGTATCTAGCCACATGTAGATATATACTGTAGATATTAAATGGGTTCTTAGAATCTCTGTTATAATCCTTTTAATCTTTAAAACTTCTAATCCTCCATCTTATTTTTTGTTTTTTTGTTCATACTTTCATGTTTGTACATTTTTACGTCTTTCATGTATATTTTTTTTATGTGTCCTATTTATAAATTTTATAATTTATACTGGAATAAAGAAATTGAAATTGAATTGTACACACATTGTATTTTGAGTTAGCCAGTAGCTAACTAGTCAAAGTGTTATGGTACCATACTGCAGTAACTGCACTAGACCTTCAAATTAAAGATTAACAGTACTACTGCACGTAGACTAGCCATTCAACTGAAATGACTTTGTTTCTTAAAGGCTACCTAAACAACAACTGGAGGTTTGCAAATGAAACAAGAAATACAGTAAATGTGGGACACAGAAAGTGTTGCTTAATTGGATTAAGAGGTTGATTAGTACTAATTTAGGTTAGACAAAGGATGGTTACCACATGAACCTGTGAACTATGTTGCATGGAGCCTGGGTATTCATTGTAACTTAGTATACTTCATACTTCAGAATGATGTTTCGTTAACAACCCAAGTCAAAATACCCTTCAGGCATAGGCGTAGGAGGCTGGGGGGCTGCAGCCCCCCCCAACCAAAATTTTTTGTGAAAATTCGGGCAATATGCTGATAATTTTTTTGGGCACCTACTGAGAGAAGAATAATTTGCAATGTGTTTTTCAATTTTTGTTTGTGAAAATTCGGGCAATATGCTGATAATTTTTCGGGCACCTACTGAAAGAAGAAAATTCTGCAGTGTATTTTTCAATTTTGTTTGTGAAAATTCGGGCAATATGCTGATAATTTTTCGGGCACCTACTGAGAGAAGAATAATCTGCAATGTGTTTCTCAATGGTAAAACTGATATTATTATTATCGGTATTATTGTAACGACTTCCCCAATAATTATAACCAATATGGAAGGGTAGTAACACGGAAAATACAACCAAAATGTTTCGCGCGCTCCGCGCGCGTTCAACATCTTAATGTGCATATCATATAGGCATTTACCGGTTATTTGCATGTGATGTAATAACCGATGAATGCCTATATGACATGCACATTAAGGTGTTGAGCGTGCGGAGCGCGCGAAAAATTTTGGTTATATTTTTCGGGCAAGTCGTTACAGCCCCGCCAAATCAAATTAGGCTCCTACGCCTATGCCTTCAGGAGTCTTCCATTGGGCTATAGATGTTGTCTTTTTCTGTTCGCATTTTGGTA
Source organism: Apostichopus californicus (assembly GCA_020650975.1). Lineage (NCBI taxonomy): Eukaryota > Metazoa > Echinodermata > Holothuroidea > Aspidochirotida > Stichopodidae > Apostichopus > Apostichopus californicus. Next base: position 13,803 of record JAIPMN010007262.1, read on the forward strand.
ACCAAATACGTAGTCATGGTGATGACTGTTTACTGTTTTTCTCCGCAGGGAATGGACCCTCTGCAATGTGTTTATCCTTCTTCCTCTCTGGACATTGGCCGTACTACAATGGACTCGAACATCCTAACACTTACTTGCAGAAAAGATTAGAAGATAATGTTGAAAAATCCCTTGTGGAACAGGTAAATATGACACATTTTGTGGATATATTTTTACATTTTTGAAAAGTCTGTATATAGCGATGTCAAGTGCCACATATCTTGTAGACAGTTTGTTCAGTCATGGTGTTCCAATGTGATTTTGATGAATGTTACAATGGTTACATACATATTTCAGAATTTGTCAGGGTGGTGGTAGATGGGAAAGGCTAGGTGAAAGGATGGGAGGGGTAGGCTACAGTACTTAAAACATAAAATTAATTTAGTGGTTTCAAGCCTGAGGGACCCCTCTTACATTAGATACTAATTCCATTCCAATCATGTCAAAACTTATTGCTTCATGGTTATGTTCATTTCCCCCGTGACTTCAAAACTATAAAAATTTCTGCTGGTATGCAGTTCTAACTATTTCAATTGTTCATATTTAGTGTACATACTGTACTCTATAAATGATAAAGTGCCTTTAAGCTGAAATGAACTTTGACCTTACTGAGCAGATTGCTGGCACACATGCTATACTGTATTCTAACATTGTCTTAATAGTCTGAAATAAGAAAAAACAATAAGTACTGGAAGGTGTGAAGAAAAAAAGAACTTGTCATTTTTCCAAAGGAAATAACGTTTTTCCTGTTTTTGTCCATCGTGCCCAAATTCCAAGTAAACTTTTAATAGGAATTGAGAATTAAAAGGTTAAAAAGTCTATCAGCTGTAAATGTGGAAGTATAAAGTGATCAAATACAGCTGATTTGTGTAAAAGGAAACTTAAGCAGTGCTTCTAAGGAAGTGTTGGAAATGTCATCTAGGATCCGCAGATCTGTGAAAAGGTCCCGAAACTTGTCCAAAAAGCGTTCGAAAAATTGAAAAGATTTTGCTCACGAAAATGTAGTGTTTCTTCCTGGCTGGTAGATTTGGAAGGAGGAGTTAGTGGGCGGTGCCTAGGGAGCGAGGGCGCAGTGCTAAAATATTCCAAATGTGTAGTTAGGTAGATGGGAAAGAGCAATAGTGGAGTGGGAGACAGGTAAGTATCGTAGCTCGTAAATCCCCAAACCAGTGAGTTTTGGGGAATTTGTGTCATGGCTGCTCAAGTAAAACTGTTCTTGGGTCTTGAGTGATACAGTACTTAATCTATGAGAACTGGATATGAAACAACAGTGACTTGCAAAAACCTAATTTTCCCAGGTAAGCAGAACCAGAGCTCAAGTGCACCAGTGTGCAGTATCAGTCTTTTGTTTAAACCTTGAACCGAAAGTTATACAAGCAGAGTTCTTAGTGTCTAAAGTACAGTGCAATTTTATTGTCTATTTGAAATCAACTCTCTCCCCTTTGTTCGTGTCAAATACGTAGTTTTATTAAACTTTGAAACTCAGAAGAGAAATAATTGACCAGTTTAAAAGCTTATTATTGACAGATAGTGCCTTTGTTGATACTTTAATGCAACAATTAATATGAAGCTGGCAAATTCCTCAAATTTTATCCTTTTTTTTTTTTTTTCTTGTTAAACTGTTCTTTGAAGTCATATGTTATACAGCAGCACACAGTTTGTTTACTTCAAAGTTATTATTATTATTATTATTATTGTTGCTGCTTTTTTATTTTTTTTATTTTTATTTATTTTTTATTTTTTATATTTTATATATATGCTGCTTGCATAACTTGCAGCATACAGCAAGGGTCCTCCTGCCTGAGCACAAATACTGCACATTTTCAATGTACAATATTAATAAAATATGAAAAAGCTAATACTACCATGAAGCTGTTATAAATACAGTTTTTACATTAATTTCACAAACAGATGTTTGCATGCTCTTTGTTTTTTTCAGGTTTCCAGCGAAATATTAAAGCCGAATCAGACTTTTCGAGCAGATTTTTCTTGACTCTCTATTTTGTGAAGCGAGTACTGATCAATAAAAGTTCCTGTTTTCTCTGTTTTCAATCTAACATCTACAGGACTTGGAGTATCTCTCAGAGGGTCTGGAGGGCCGATCAAGGCACCCGGTAGCTCTTCTGTTTGATACCTTACAACACCCAAATGCAGACCAAGGAGACCGAGTGCCATCCAGGATGGACTTCCTGGAAGGTGAAGAAGACAAGGTGGTACCCCACATGGTCCTCGGTAGTGGTCTTCCCGGTGGAGCTTGGTGGGTGAGTATTTTGAGAGCAGTACCCAGAACATATTTTACGCCTTTTACTCGCAGCCTATGAGGCTGGTCCTGGCTGGCATAGAGTACCGATCAGTGTTTGCGCACCGGGTAGTAAACTCGTTACTTAAGGGACCTGGACCATCACTCTCAGTTGTGTACCTAGCATGCCATCAACTAGACATAAATCAGGCATAATATTGCATATGTTATCATTTACATACAGTGCCAAGAAGAGTCTGCCGAGTGTGTTGTACATAGTCGGTACACATGTTGTGACTTTCCATATCAGATTCTGTTCATGCAAAAGAAAGGGAAAAAAGAAAGAAATAAGAGCAAAATATGTTAAACTTGAAACTCAAAAGGATATAGAAACAACTGGGTTAAAAATTGGTTAGACCTATCCTGGTATTCCTTCCCCCCTCCCCTGCCTTCATGGACATTGTGTCAGAACTGTTTTCATTAAATAGATATTCATCATGTACTATACCAGATAGTGAATCAGGAAATGGGATTTACAATCAATACAAACTCAATTTAAGTTCTTCGTATTATCGTACAGAAAAGAACATAACTCACAGTACAGCAGATAAAAATGCAAGTTAGGAACAGCTTGCCATATTTTGGAGCTCACCTAAAAATAAACTTGTTATCCTGGCTTCCTTCAACAATAAACAAAACTACATGGTCATGTAAACACTCTCTCATCTACTGTGAACCATGTAACATGTACACAACATCCATTCTGTGAGGTTGCTAAATACAATGAAAGTTTACTGAAGTCATCCAAAAGCTAACCTTACAAGTTTTTGGAAACAGTTAAGCACAGAGCCTGAGAGCTATGGCAGAAACTGGATGCAACAAAAATTAATATTGAAGAATATTGACTAGAAATGCTTTGGGAATCTGGACACTATGCATGCATTCAAAAATTTTTACAAATTTTGAAAATATGACATCCTACCAGTTAAGCACTGTGCTAAGCAAATGGCCTAACCACCATGATGTGTATGTCACCTGGTAATGGCTTGAAATGGGCTAAGGATAGTTACTCAAAATATCCATCTCAAAAAGTATCTCAGACAAACCATCCATCTTCAATCTTTACCAAAGTGTAAATTTTAATTACATATTTCTTACATTCCGACATTGTTTTGTACTTATTTTCAGTATTATTCCGTTTATGAACAAATATAAATGTTACGAACTTGAAGTTAAACATCCTTATTCGTTACCTATTGAACTCCATTCAAGTTCAATTAGAAAATGTAAGCTTAGGCCAATCAAACTGAACAGCAAATGGTACCATCGTAACATAACTACTGTAGAATGTTACCAGATTGATGTAAAGAAATCATAACAACTAGAAACTACTCCAATATTGTTTTTTTCACATGAAAAATTTGCATTTACTTGTGCATTATTGATTTGAGTAAAATTTAGACCGTATTCCGAGACCTGTTTACAATGTAACAACGTATTGTTAGGCTTAATGCGACGGCTATGGATTAGAGGCATATCAGCATTTCTGCCGAAATTAAATTATTTTTGAGGGCATTGCGGCAAACATCGAAAGGTTAAAAAAAAATGGAGATAAGAGGGTCAACGGTAAAAGGGAGGTGATGGGCAGGGAAGCATGACCCTTTGCAAATTGTGAGAAAAAGAAACATCAAATTACAAATTAGTGCATCAAATACTGCACTAAGGAGCATTTGATGCCTAAACATGACCTATACTCAGCTAGTCAACATAGGCCTTATATATCCAGCACATTCGTTACTGTGCCGAGAAATATGAAGTCACTAAACCACGAAGCAAAATCGGCGACCCTGCCAGCCTAATTTGATGAAATTACATTGTGAAATGCGTATAGAGGGTGTCTTTATGTTAATGTTTCGTAGTAAAAGAACATGAACCTAATACATCAGTTGATATTTTCACCTTCCATATGTTTTTTGAATAATGGGTATGACATAACTGGTATTCCACGTAATTTTTACCGATTCAGATTATGTTCCGATTATGCAATAATCGGGCCGATTCCGATCAGTTAATCGTTTGAACACTAAACAAAAGGCTTGATTAGGTCAATACTGTAACTTGTAATTTAGGAGGACTGCCTAAATGGTGAATGCCCTTGGCAATGTATTAATGGAAGAATTTCTCGTGAAACAGGATGTAGATCGCAATTTTAGCGCAGGCGATAGTAATCAAGTTCCCGTACGTGATGTATATTGTATCCTGTTTGAATTATTAACCTTTAAAGATCAAAATAAAATTACTAGTACCAAATTTGGGCTGATTTAGGGTTTCTTAATTACTGTAATATATGCAATATTTGTCAGGAAACAAATCTTATAGTCTCTTATAGCTATGGATGATCTCCAATGGTTTGTCCTTTTAGGATATGAAATAACGTAGGATTGTTTTTCACTGAGCCTTTGAAAAACACTTGCAAGTCATATGAAGTTGACCCTTAAAGGTGTGTGCTAAAGGTGAGCATTGCGACTCTTAGTTTAATGTGACAAACCAACATTGTAATGGTCACTGTGTGTGACCTTAGATCCGGAACTCAAGTTAAAAATATTCCTCTTAACATCACTCTCCTGCACCTACTCTGTTAATCAGTTATATGGATACTATTTATACTATCACAGCAGAGTACCAGCCAATACCGTTATATAAACAGAACTGTCTGTAGAGCTACAGTACATACTTAATTAGCTTAATTAACTAACTAGTGTAGAGATAAATCAAAGGTTAAAGTACATTATCATTTAACTGTCTCTCATTGCACATTTTGTATGTCACAGACCTTTACTTGTGAACACATGTGCAGATGGCTTTGTAACCAATTAGTAACCAGGCAATTATTCATGACAGAACTGTCTGTAGAGCTAGAGTACATACTTAATTAGCTTAATTAACTAACTAGTGTAGAGATAAATCAAAGGTTAAAGTACATCATTTAACAGTCTCTCATTGCACATTTTGTATGTCACAGACCTCTTACTTGTGAACACATGTGCAGATGGCTTTGTAACCAATTAGTAACCAGGCAATTATTCATGTATCTCTGGTCTACAGTATTCTCGATTCATGGTTGTCATCTCTAGTACAGTACAGTATATATACCGTATGCAGTGCATGATGTAATGATATCGATAAATATCGAAACATGTAGGCTTCTTTAAACCTATCATATATGCCGTATGGCCATTACCATGCATACAGTACCAGGGCTACGTACATGTACTACACAGAAAGCTATCTCTGTCCTTCCCTTTCACAGCCTGGTCTTATAGTTAGGTTGTCCTTTGAAGTTAACAATAAAGTTGAGTTGTCCACAACAGATTCCTGCACAGTGGAACTCTGGAGTGCTAATAACCAAAAAAAAAATAATAATAATAATTTGCCCTTTACCCAGGACACCGTAGCTTCGCTAATCAGAACAGAAATGTAGCCGAGTCCAGATCACGTTCCAAAGTGAACTGAGATCCAACGTGATCGGAGATCAGCCGTGAGGATTAGTAGAACTGGTACCAGCATTTATACAGTAGTAGTAGTTGTTCCAGCATTGATAACATTTCAATGCATATCTTTGCGGTCATTGGCTATCTCCTTAAACGGGTCATGAACTGACTTTTGGTCAGTTGGTATTCTTATTCCGGAACGGTTGCCCCTCGCTGTAAACACTCATCCTCTTAGATTTATATTAGTACTTATTTATATTCGTACTTAATTATATTTGTTCTTCGTACTTATGTCTTTGGGACATTTTGGAATCTGCTTTAGATACTAGTGCAAAATGAAGTGCCGGTACAGTACTCATGAATGCAATAGAGTCTTGTACTTGTACTGTAAGAGAGACAATATATACAGCATTACCTGTGACATATCACTCCTTATACTGTACATATCAACCCGTGCATGGCATCTACTCTACAGTACAGTTCCCTCTAAATCATTATCTATTTTACGTTTAAATGTTTTGCATGGTAGTTGCAGTACAGTAGTAATAACCACACAAGGTAGTTATACTTAGTATTCTTGCTCCTCTGATAATCGTTGTTTTTCTTGTTCTCATCTACCGTATGTTTAAGGCGTACCCTACCTGTATAACTGTTTTAACGTCAAGACTGCATTAAAGTTGCATCCCTATAATTCTCTGCTCACACCATACGGTCGTTCTACGATAACTATACAAACTTCCATCATGTAATTGATGCTATTGTGGATGTTTGCTGGCTTTAATGTGAAATTTGTAACCAAATTACGTACATGGTACACTTTTGATGAACATGTTAACTTCTTACTCTGTGGAGTCATTTTTGACATTTTTGCCAATTGATGTTACACATGATAGAAAATGTATGCTGAAAGTCTCTTACATATTGGTTACTATGTGTTTGAGTACACTTACAGACAATAGTGTACTGTTACTACATGGTTTATTGGAAGGTGTCAATATTACAAAGGCTTTCGATTTTTTTAGAAACAGCAACCGTATGTACATTTTCGGTAAAATCAATACTCACCATGTTGTCTTTTCCCTTTAACCTGCTGATAAATGGTCTAAATTATTCAAAATACTTTAGCAGAGATTTTTAATTTCTGACATGCTCAGCAGTTTAATGGTCAATGCTTCTTTTCAGTATTTGTGGGGAGGGGGTTGGATTTCTAGTGAATAGAAGAATTGGCTTGTGTTGTTTTTAAGTTGATATGCATTTTTTTGTTCTGGTACTCTTATGCTTGAAATGATATGTGATATATTTTGCAAAACTGGTTGTACTGTACTGTATCATTAGTTCTAAACTTTCCATTAACCTGTAGAGGAGATAGAAAAGAGATGCTCTCTATATTCCACATTTAAGTTCTTTATTTATTTTCATTTTCTGTGTATTAGTACTGTAAGTTTGTGGGAGTTACCACGTTTATTTATTTTTGTAAAAATGCTTACCAGCTCTCATTTTTGCTTATTAAAACTGCAAGATGACGAATCAGATTTTTATGCAATATCTTTGGAACTCTGAATTCAATGTATCGCTTCTTTTTCCTTTTTTTATAGGATTTAGATGCGTCTGTTCTGACATTGAGTCTTGGCTGTTGGATGGAACTCCCTGGGCAAGACTTCAAGCAATGGATAGCCAAATTTCGGTAATTTGTAATAAAAGTTTTAAGTGTTAAGATTTTTTAAGTGATAAGTTTTATATCATGGTAATGTTGGTAGCCTAATACTTGAGCTATATACTTGAGAAATCAGGGCCTAAGGTTTGATAAGCAAAGTAGTAAACCTTTCATTGGTTTGGTATTGTAGGTTGGTAACCCTAGTTACAGTAGGTATGGATCTGGTTTTGGCAATGTAGGTTGGCAACCCTAGTTAGGTATGGATCTGGTTTTGGCATTGTAGGTTGGCAACCCTAGTTAGGTATGGATCTGGTTTTGGCATTGTAGGTTGGCAACCCTAGTTAGTGATGGATCTGATTTTGGCACTGTATGTTGGCAACCCTAGTTAGGTATGGATCTGGTTTTGTCACAATATATTGGCAACCCTAGTTAGGTATGGATCTGGTTTTGGCACTGTATGTTGGCAACCCTAGTTAGGTATGGATCTGGTTTTGGCAGGGTAGGTTGGCAACCCTAGTTAGGTGTGGATCTGGTTTTGGCACTGTATTAGGTATAGATCTGAATGATGGTATGCAGTCTTCTCATTAATAACAGACCAGCTGTGAAAGGGTTGTCGTTGCTAACTATTCAAACAAATCATACTTAGAGAGATAAAAGCTTGCAAACTTGTAAAAGGATAAGTTTTCATATTAAAGCATACATACACTACCATGCTGGGCAACTTTGTTTTATTGATTCACCTTTGCTAGTAGCCATTTTGGTATTTTGTATATACTAAAACGTTAAAGTGTTGCAATAAATAACACCTGCATCGGAGAAAGAAATGGAGAGCCAGTAGGGAAGATACATGTATAAAACATGATCCTTTTACTGTAGTCATGTTGAACAGTATTTAAATGGAGGGCCAGTAGGGAAGGTACACACGTAACATGATCCTATTACTGTAGTCATGTTGAACAGTATTTTAATGGAGGGCCAGTAGGGCAGATACATTTGTAACATGATCCTATTATTGTAGTCATGTGTAACAGTATTTAAATGGAGGGCCAGTAGGGCAGATACATACGTAACATGATCCTATTATTGTAGTTATGTGTAACAGTATTTAAATGGGGGGCCAGTAGGGCAGATTCATACATAACATGATCCTTTTACTGTAGTCATGTTGAACAGTATTTAAATTGAGGGCCAGTAGGGAAGATACATACGTAACATGATCATTTTATTGTAGTCATGTTTAACAGTGTTCACACTTCTCTTCCAACTTGCAGTTCAAGCAAAGATTCCCAAAGCCCATTCCAAGCACATCACATGGACAGGGCCACGCTAGGAGAAGTTGCTAGATATTACCAAAGCTACGTCCAGGAAAAGAACCTGGATAAATATTTCCTCTCAAACACTCTAGTCACGTCAGTGCAGAGGATAAAAGGCAAACGGATCATAAACAGTGAAAGTGGCGAAAGGGAGACGACCTGTAAGAAATGTTTCGGCTTGGAGGGGGAGAACCTCTTTGAGGTGAAAGGCGTGTATAAGACCGTGTCCTGCGGCTGTTGCAACTCCTTCTCCATGCTCACCAGGAATGTTGTCGTGGCAACAGGGATGCTGGGCAGAGCCAATAAATTGCAGGTGGAAGGAGAAGACCTCGGCTTCGTGAAGACCAAAGTACAGGATCTGGAGTCGGCCATTCAGGGAGGCGACCTGGGCTGTGCGTCGTCCAGAGTCTTAGTGGTCGGCGCCGGGCTCAGCGCGGCCGATGCCGTGCAGTGCTGCCGGAACGCGAACATTCCCGTCATCCACGTCTTCAGGAGGAAGGCCCACGACCAGCAGATAGCTCTGGCTAGATTACCAAAGGCAGTCTACCCCGAGTATCACGAGGTCTTAGAACTAATGAGAGGGGAGAAGAAGGACCCCGGTTACACCCCTCTGGCCGAGCATCAGGTTGACAAGTTCTTAGCGGATTACTCAGTGACTCTGCAGGGCCCCCAGGGTCCGTATCATATGTCCATATCGCTAGCGGTAGTGTTGATTGGCTCTCAGCCGGACCTTACGTTTCTTCCGAACGAGGGAAGGCACATGGGCTTTCAGAAAGAGGAGCCGATCAGTTACAAGAACAATCCCTTGGCTGTGAATCCCTTCACCATGGAAATTGTCGACCAACCCGGCTTATACGCGATGGGGCCGCTGGTCGGAGACAACTTTGTCAGGTTTTCGTTAGGGGGCGCATTGGCAATTACGAAGCACCTGGTCGAGAAAGGTCACATGGCAAGTAAGAACAACAATAACCTGTGAAAAGCGTATCTCATTTGAACTTTCCTGTGTTTAGCTTGGAATAATGAGCATTTATTTTCTCAGGAAGTACGATGTGCAATGTACAGCCGAGCTGAGTGGTTCTGGCGTCGCTCGGGTATATCTTCGAGATGGGTCTTGAAAAGTTTGGACGGAGCTAATGCAACAGCTGCTTTTGCTTTTCGAATGTTACTTCCCTGTTGCTGCTCGGTGGGTTTGATCGATGGTTACTCAGTACTTTCTTTGGGCTTCAGAGTTTAATATCCTACATCTCAGAAAATGTTACCATCACCATGGGATAATCTTAGTGAAAGGATTTGATCTTAGGTGTGCAACCAGAGAGGGCGGGGGAGTGAAGAGAAGAGAGGGGAAGGGAAGACAAGAAATTTATACCAAATTGCGTACTCTGAGATATTAAAGGAACTCAGCTGATTTAGAAATTTTGTATTTATTTTTGAAAAATTGAATTTTTATGTGTATACTTGAGTGGTTGAATGTACGTACAGTACATCAACAAGTTGTATCTTAAGCTTAATTGTATGTTTTAAAGCAATGAACTTTGTGTTTTAAACTTTCCAGTGTCTGATCCACAGTCCATTGTGTTTACTGCTACAACAGTAACCAAACATGAGCAAGATATTTCTTCTTCAAATTTCTCTCCAGAGTTTAAGATACAAATCAGTTCCATTCAAGTGTTAGGAAAAGCTTCGAAGAGTTACATTAAAATGTATTCATGTGCTGTACAATTCAAATAGAATCTTTCCTACTTTATTCTAAGACAGTCTTTGTATTTGGTTTTTTAGCCTCGTCTGTTCTGTCTCAAACAGTAAACTCGTTATCCATCTGTATGATGGAGGGATGCATACTGTATTTGTTTTTTTGTATTTTTTCTATCTTGAATTCAGATTGCAATTAGGTATGACTTATTTAGGGTTTTTATGTTTGATTTTTTATCTGTGATTCTCGCATGTCTGCTTTCTCCTAGTTTATAATACACAAAGCAGCTTTTTACGTTAACTTTTGTTTTATAAAAAATCTGTGACTCTATGGTCATACTAAACCTCCAAAACCATGCAGAACATTACTTCAAATAATGAGAGAAAATTGAACACAGTTTTCCACTTTGCTCCTTTTGATACAATTAATACAAAAAACGAAATAACTCTGGACAAAAAATTTGTTCATGATCAGGTGGAATGCTCCAAACATCCATCAACTAATTTCCATTGGGTGACAAGCTTTAAATCTATCTTTGTGTTTTTGATCTGTTGTGTAACCTTACTCTGCGCAGATCTCAACAGATTTGTTCATATAAAAAAAAAAAAAAAAAAAAAAAAAAAATGGCTGAACGATGCTTGGAAGGGGGAATAAGAAGAAGGGGAGAAATCTGTTGTAAGTTCTCTACATCAAAAGAAAGATAACTGTTGACCGATAAGAAAGCACCACCAAATACCTCCTGTGAATAGGATCCTTTCATCAGTTTCCACAGCAAGTAGCCTTCTGGAAACGTTAACATCTGCTACGAGATGTATGTCTTCTGCGGCTGTTTAAAGTGAAAGTTTGGTATTAATATTATCTCTGGTGATATTCAACCAGTGGATGATCTATATTGGTTTATGACGCCTGCAGTTCCTCACGTCTGTCATCGGTAAACCCATATTAAATGTGTCGAATAAAGTATTGGATTTATGAAGCAAACAGACCAGTGAGTGTGTTATGTCAATGAACACAGAATAACCTATGCATCTGGTATCTTTTATACTGTGTTATGTATACAGCATGGGTTGGACTTTTGATTTGCAAAAACCAAAGTTACATTTTCACCTTAATTGAAGTATTTAAGAAAGAAAAAAATTCTTTTCATTTGCATATGATTTAAATGAGGGCTCCATTGCAAAATCTATATTACAGTACATTAATTTATTGTATTTTTTTTTCGCTTAAAAAGCATGTTTTTTTTTTCCCTGCCGATCTGTTTCTACTATGTATAATTTGTATTTTCATTCTATATTATTTAAATCTGTACTTTCCACCTGAACGTTTTTCCATACCATAACTTCAGCTCTTCGGCGTATTAGATCTATTAGAATCATTATATTGTTGGTTGCGTCGGACCAGTGGTGGTAGCGTAACACATGACATCGAATTACAAATACAATTTGATTGATGAAAAGAAAAACGGAAATCGTTATGACGGTGTGACCAATGGTAATGGTAATATAATTTCACAGTTTGTTATTAATTTGTTTGCAAAATGCTGCTGGAGTATTTAAGTTTAAACAAGACATTATGAAAGGAGCTTTTGTCTGTCGAAACTAAATATGCTCGTTTGCATTTTGATGACGAATACTGAAATAACAGTGAATTAACACATTCTTGACTCAAGTCTGCACTTCAAGAGCAAGATCGTTGTGAACAGATAGATCGCTTCACATGTAATCTGTGACGATAACCATGTATAACAACAAATTCTCCGATAGTTTCAAAGCAACTCTGTATAAATTTTAAGAATAATTGGTTACTAATTAAGATAACCATGCAGTCCATTTAGAATATACCAATTGTGGGAGGATAGAAGTAGTATCAATATTTAAGGCCTCTCTTAATATGTTAATTCCATCTGAAATCTCCTTCAATGGTGGGTGCTAAGTGTTTGTGTGTGTCTGTGTTTTGTCTCTCACATTGAGAGAGTAGGGAAGAATCCATGGAAAATTCTATGGATAATTAATTATTTCTAATATTTCCTCATGTTTTACGAAAGAAATGGAAAAAGTGTTTTTATTTTATGAATATTACTGAGGTGGTAAATCATTTTGAGCAACACAAGGCTGTGGGTAACGTGGTTTCCTGTGCATCTTCTGATACACTTCATCAGGTGGTGGTGGTAACTACCACACTGAATGGTTTGGCTCTTTGCCGCATCTACTCACAGCCTAGCTGCATCCACCCACAGCCTAGCTGCATCCACCCACAGCCTAGCTACATCTACTCACAGCCTAGCCGCATCCACCCACAGCCTAGCTGTATCCACCCACAGCCTAGCTGCATCCACCCACAGCCTAGCTGTATCCACCTACAGCCTAGCTGCATGCACCCACAGCCTAGCTGCATCCACCCACAGCCTAGCTGTGCCATATCTTTGTTCGCTTCTTTTAGGTTTGTTTGCATCACGTTGAGTGTCTCGCTTGAATCCGTTCATCTGCTTACATTGGTACAGATTTCTATGCAAAGCTTAACATGAGCTTGTTGGCTCATTATTTCCCCAAAGCTAGCTATCTAAAAGAAAATTGCCGGGTGAGGTATGTGGGTCTTTTTCTGGTACGCTGATACAATGACATTTCTCACAGACAATCAGACAATGTCAAAGGGTGATTTGATTTAGGTTTGGTTAACACTCATCTCTTAATACGAGCAAAGAGAACCATGGAAATGGTTAAGAAACAAATGGAATATTTCTCTTTCCTGTGAAAGTGACTTTTGTTATTAAAGTTGTTTTAAGTTTAATTTTTGTGTCTTTCATAAGAGTGTGGGAGTAAGTTAATGTATGTAACTGAAGTTAAAGATTAAGGACATTGTTTACCAAATCATTTGGAATAAAGCGATGGGAGATACTTACAAATAGACAATGCAGGTCCAAAAGTGGTGGTAGTGGTCTGGACGAGGGTGAGAGGGCAACTTGAGGGTTCGTCACTGCCAGTAGCCTGTCACTAAAGCCACAGGTTTGTGAAGGTTACCCCTTTTTTGTATGTGTTTGCATTTCGATGTCTTCATCATATTCAGCTTTGTAATACATTTTGTATATTTCACAATCCTAAATGTTTGCATATTTTCAGAATATATGATAGATTATATTACAAGATTTGGTACTGTATGTTGGTTGGAGGAAACAAATAAACAAGAAAAAGGAATTTCCAAACTTCATCTCCTTTTTTTCCTCAGTGTTTTTGTGGTATTTGGGATGGAAAGGTCATGACCTTTCTCAACAGTATAATATTCCTTGATAAAAATAGCTGCAAATATATCTGTGAAGTTTTTTGGGGGACATGAGTGAATAAATTCAGTGGGCCAGAATGGATTGAGCTCTGCACACAGAAATATAGATATATATGTATGAATCTGATGAACGGGTATAGCTATGATGACCAGAGGTATCACTAGACGTCTTTTAGGGTGGCCTGGTGCTTTTCTAGGGCAACCTATTTTTTTTTGGGGGGGGGTCCTATGGTGTGTTGGCCTTGGCCACACCACTGCTGATGACCATGATAGGAGCTACCCCTGTGTGCTTCCTTAATTTCACTTGATGACATGATACACTGTGTGAAGGATTTCTATACTGTTACCTTTATTAACTTAAAACCTGAAAGAGGTGGGTTTGGTTGGTGAGGAGGAGGTTCAAAAGTTGTTAGAATACACCTTTAGTCTTAGGATAAAGAAATGGGAATTGATTAATCCATAACCGATCCATAACTTTTAATACTGTAGAACATTTTTCCCATGAAATGTCTGAGAAGTGAATGAATCAACTGTATGAGCTATCATTGGCCCAGATCAGTATTGGATAATGGTGGGGACGCGTGTCTGTTCTCTGATACTATCTAAGCGGAGGGCGACCTTTGGTTCACGCATATTTTTTGGGCAAACATACCTCCCAGATCGCCGGAAATAACACTTCCCAGACCCAATGATGCTTCCCAAACCTCCTTAACTTTTAGATCTCATGGCTTAGAAATTTAGTTTGGGGAAATACATGGGCGTCTGCAGAAAAAAATCAGGGGACAAATAATCCAAGTAGACTTTTATATACGATGGGTCTGGGGTCCTCTCCCAGAAAACATTATAGACTGCTGCAAATGCGATTTCCGTCCTATATTTAACAACTGTGGATAAATATAATAAAATGAGAACTGCTGCATATCATTTGCACAATGCTAGATCAAACTGCGCCAAAGTTCAATACAGGGGAATTTGATATGCAGCGTTTGGTCAAGATAAATTGGTGGGGACAAGGTATATTATGTCCCCACCACTGAAAAAGTTGGTGGGAACGCGTCCCGCTGTCCCCACCAGGATCTGCGCCCATGGTAGCTATAAGATACAGAGTCACTGTAGGAGTAATGCTCTGGCATTTCATAGACTTCCACCATTCTTTTCAATGAAATTTGCAATTTTACACAGGCTAGGGAAAGTTAGGAGTAACAGGGTAGTCATGTAATGAAGCGTGGTGGAAATTTGAAGGATCATGTGCCTCACATTTTTGGTAATACCAGAAAATAATTGGGAGGAGCTGGGATACTGCCAACCTTGAGTACTTATGCCAAAATTTGAGATTACTTAGTAACATTATTTTTTTCCTGAAAGAAACTTAACAGAAGTAAAGTGTCATATGAATGCAATTATAGAACAGTTACAGTATTGTTTGTTTTTGGAATGTCCTGCAACAACAGAAAACACACCCTCTTTCGCAGTATGCATACCTTTGTCATTTGTAAAGACAGGTGTCCGTCCTACAGTAACACCTAAACTTATCCCCTGTCCTTCCACCTTTTCCTTCTCCTCCTTTATACCCTCCCCCTTTACACCACCCCCACATAAAATCATGGTTGATGCTGAGTTGAATAAATGTTAGGTTAAATGGATATTCCAGTTGCAAAAAATCAATCTTATCTAGACTTTCTAGTAGAGACAAAGATTCCACATTATCAGTTGAATCCCCTCCGCCATCGTAATATGTTCAACTATCGCGAGATTTGGTTAGTGTACAGTATGGGATATACAGTAGGTCATATGAGTTTCATTCTAGTTATATGCTCCCTGGGCCATGCATGTTGTATGTGAAGCTAGTTTTAATGTTTGTACCTTCTCACTATCAAGCACGAATATTTACTGTAAAGGAGATGGAAATATCCGTAACTTTGCTGCCTTAGATAGCAGATGTCAAGCATACCAACATGTTTCGTTTTCGAAATATTAAAACTGGATGTAAGCATATCAAACAGACGAATCAAATTATTGTAGTTTGACAAGCTGACCTATTCTGTTGTCCTAACATTAACAAGTAACACTAACACTACAGTAACAACTAACACTGAACAGTAAAAGTAACGTAATGACAAATAATAAAATTCTTGAGTTAGGCTTAGCTTAACTTATAGTTACACTACAATAGCCTATCTAAGCAGTTAATGAACGTAAACTTCCATTCTGGCCTGATGAATTTGGCAAACGAAGTTGGTTACACCAATGCTGCATGGGTTCTAGTTAGCCTAGGCCTATGCTCAGTTTCAATTGCATTTTTGGTAACACTCAAAGCGAATTGGGAAGAAAAGTTATACTATTACCACACCCACCCACTCACACACTAATAAGGTAAAGAAGAGTATTTAAACCAAATGATGAGGCTAACGAGTCCAATGCAAGATTGACAATCTTCAACTTTACTGCAGATATTCCTGGACACATAATTACTTGTTTGACTTTGAGTGTGGGCGCTCTGTTTAGCTCTCTTTACTTCAAATGTGTTTTGTATGAGCTCTTCTCCTATCCTCAGCTGGCGCTGGAGAACAGAGCGCCATCTTTTGCTTCATATTCCCCAGAATTCTGTGTTGTTGTCCAAAGATTTCATGTCTCACCTACAAGGATCCTTGGAGTACAGCTAGAGATGTCCAACACTCGTTTTGCCAGTTTCAATTTTTCCATGGAAGATATCTTTGGGGATTGTGCTATCCTCCATTCTGCATATATGACCAAGCCAGCACAGTCTACATTGCCTGAGCAGTGTTGTACACTGTCAAAGAGCTAGCCCGAGAGAGAATCGTCTCTCTCCATGTAATGCCCAGGATGCTATTCCAGCGGCTTAGGTGAAAGCTTGTTCAGCTTGTGCTTCTTGTTTGATATTTAAGTAGTCCATGGATACTTCACTATCGTATAGGAGAGTACTGACGATACAGGAATTGTAAATTGCCATCTTAGTCTTGAAAGTTAATTTTGAAATTCTCCCAGACTTGTGCCGGCTAAAGATGAATGTAGATTTCCATCTGCTTATTCCATGTGCTTATTGATTTTGGAAAATTAAAGGGACAGATTGTTGCTTATGGTGGACCCAAGATATATAAATCAATGAACGACATTCAGTGTGTAATTATCATGTTAACTACTGGTAGAGCACCTACATCATGGCATATAGAACTTCAGTCTATTTTAGGCTGATGATGGTAAGTCCAAAGTCTTTGGAGAAGCAATGAAGAAGGCACTGGAGTTGTAGCTTGGTGCTAGTGACATCATCGGCAAAAAGGCACTGATGATGACCTTGCATAACTTAGTGTTAGCTCCCTTAGCTCTTAAAAGTACTCCTGGAAAAAATCCTCAGAATTTGTGTACTGTACTGTCCCTTTATTATCACGAAAATCGTAAAAAGTCCCTGGATAATTTCATTTTTACCTATTTGGCCATCTGTTCATAGAGACAGCTCAACTTAACTTGTGATTGTTTATAATTACAAATGTAAAGAACATTCATGGCTTGCTCACAGGTAAAGGCACCCCAGATCAATGATGAATTCTACAGCCTGTAATTCACTTGAAGCACATGAAGTTGCACGAATTGATGTATAATAAGATCTCCAGTTACCTTCAACTTTTCTGGTAAATTGGATATTTTTCTTGGACCAGATACTGTACTAGTTTCTGAATGTGGTGTTCTTTCTTTATTTTCCATTACTCAATAATGTTATTACATTTCTTGTACAGCTTCCAGCATTTCATCGCTATGGAAATCAAGTTGTTGGTTCATGTATTTTTTATTAAAATAAGTTACCTATGTCCAGAAGTTACTCTGAATAATTCATTTAAAAGCAGAAGACAAAGTTGAATTTGAATTAAAACTATCTATAATATTAAGTTTAGCCAGCTTTCTTGCCAAGATTCCCAAGGTCTGAAAGCCAAATTTGCTTTAGTAATTGGTCTCTTAACTACCAAAAAATTGACATAACTATGAAACTGCGATTTCAATGCATGAAACAACATTCTGTCTGGTCAACTTTCATTCAGTTGCCATTGTATTTAATAACATTTCTTCTTCATTTTCTAGGCTCTTGTTCAAATGGAATTTGATAATAAAATGTTCACAAAGTGTACCTTGCCTTCCATACTGCTGTCCGTTTCTTCAACTTTCCAAAGAAACTTAGTAACTTGATTGCATACATTTATTCATGCACTACTACACTATAGAGAGTGCATAAACAGAGAATGAACAAATCTTTAAAGATCTGCTTTACTGGCTCCAATTATAGCATGCTAGAGCTAGGAAAGTTTTGTGATTACGTAATCGACCTGTCACGGTCGTAAATCAACCTCAGGCTTAACAATTAGCCTGCATAGCTTCTTAACACCATTAGGCTCTTTGTGTAAACACTGTGTGGAAATATGTTCATATCTACAGTGTAGTTAATCATACAGCTTTCATACAGAGACCCCCTCATACAAGAAAAAAATGTGGCAGGCGTTGCAGACTAATTGGTAAAAAGAGGTCATTTTACGACCAAGGCAGGTCGATTACGTAGAAACTTACAATAAACTTTTCCTTATGATAGCGTGCTATAGTTGGGGTCTATACAGCAGACCTATAAATGGGAAGAAGCAAGACCTTCTATACCACAACAAAATAAATATTGATATCTAACTAAATTGTCTCTCAGAAACACCAACTTTCTGCTTAACTTCAAGTATTCTTATAAGCTTTAGTAACAAAAATGTTGAAGAATACTTTTCTTTTCCCCTTGTTTTCCAGCACTTGTGTACTTCGTTGTCAGAGATGAAGGCTATTCAGTTGGGAGGAAAGGTAAAAGTCTTGCTTGTTTTTACTTGGAAGTTTTAAGTCGCAAAAACATTTTTTTTTTCTATTTTGAGAGGTGCCATTTCTTTATAGTGGACAGTACTTTACCTTGAAACGATAAATCATGGAAGGAAAAGGTTTTATTTTTATCCCACAGAGGTATGTATCATATGGGGTACAATTTATTGAAGGCACTGATGTTGACTAATGCCCCTTAAGGTGCATGTAGTTTCAACCTAAGAACTGAGAGATGGAGATTACCGTCCATTTCCATCAGGATAGGTCGTCATCCAAGAAATTCATAGCTTTGTTGATTTAAAAATGATTGATTTCTTGTTCCGATATAATTGTTTGGGAGGTTAATTGTGTTTTTTTTTAAATTGTGTCACCGGGTTAGTCTGTAGAGTTTTGGCCCTTTCCCCCCCCCCTCCCCTCAGTCAACCCCTAATTGCTGTCAGTAACCAAGTTTGAAGCCAATTGGCCTGATGACCCTATTCTGTTTTTAAAGTTATTCAATGCAAGTTTACTGTCAGTATTATATCACCAAGTATTGAACATATTGGTTGTAGTAGTTTATTGCTGCTAAAGTTTGACTGTGTTGTCAGGTTAAAACTATTGCCATGCACAGTCTAGAGCTTCTATGAACCTACATCACTCATCTTATACCTTATCGATAGGCCCCCGGATGTCCTGTTACTTTAAACCTTGCGCTTGAAATTGACAGTATTTGTTATTCAATCGATCACAAATTTAGTAAATTAGTTTTGTGTATCTTCGTGTGAAGCTTTTGTGAGGAAAGGATTGAAAGATTTGTTCAAAGTCATCAGAGATGGTATATTTGATATCTGTACAGGGTTCATAGTACATGTATGCCTCATTGCCTTAGCAAACCCATCGAGTTTAATAAATCTGGAGGAACTATCACACAGTAAATACGTGTGTACGCGCGTACCATGCATGGAGTGTCATGTGATGTGATCCAGGGAGGTACTAATTACTCTACCCATTACGCATGATGATTTCACCCAACTAGTAGGTAAATGTGTATGCGTGCTTAGAGCAGCAGACGACACCCGTTACCTAGCAATAACCGTGCCTGTAGCCTAACGTGATAGCTATATTCCCGTCGAGCAGCATTAGGCTATGTTCCATGGAGAATTCCGTGGTTGCACTGAACTAAACATTTCCCCACAGCAAGCCCAATGTATCTGTACTTGTTCTGTGCCAGCATGTCTAACGTTAGCATATTAGCACTATATCGTAGGCCTGAAGTACCAGTACCTTCTTACACCGTTAGTTCCCATGTCCGATCCGTCTTGGTGCAAATCTTTCACGAAGTCACTAACACTATTCTCGAACTGCTACAGAGAAATATCAGTTTGGTACCACCCTGGAACACATCACATGACCCTCCATGCATGGTACGCGCGCGCCCAATTGACATGAATCCTCCAGATTTATTAAACTCGTTGAGCAAACCATCTTAGCCAATTTGTTTTGTGTTTTAGTGTGTGGAAGTGTGTTCAAGTCTGAAGTTGTCTACAGACCAATCAGACACTGATTAATGATTTGCATATTCATGATACCTCATAAACATTGTAATGCAGGATATATCAGGTAGAATGAAGTAAAACATACACTAGATGAGGACCTATACCTTACAATAACAGTACCGGGTCCTATTACATCATGCAGTAAGGGACGTTACTGTGAACACTACAAGGTACCCATGACTGATTTATCCAAATATAAATATACAGAATTACCTGTGTTTCAAGTATTGATAGCAGCAAATTCAATGTTGCAAAATTTGTTGACAGTGATAATGTTTAGAAACATTTCTGTTGAAGAGCAGTGGCATTGCTAGGTTGCGACATTTGCAGATATTCAAGTAGGAAGTTTTGAAGTTCCAAAATACTGTATCTCACTGTAAATTTTTTTAATTTCTGTACCCTCGTTACTTTCACTTGATTTAACAGCTTTCCATTGAGAAGAGAGAATAACACCAGATATCTACATACAGGTCTCAATAGTATTATTGTTTTCATCCCAACACCCCCCCCCCCCATTGCCCATTCCCTCGTCGTCCGACACTTCTGTATTTTGCCCTACTGACGATGACAGTGAGGCTTGTTTTCAGTCCTTGTCATTAATAATTAGACACTCTTTTTCTTTTTTTTAAGGAAAAGTCGCCCAGGAAAGAACCTGGGCACGAAACCAAACTACCAAACGACTGATCTGCTCTCAGCCCCAGTCCCCTTGCATCGGGACTGTGACTGTGTGATCATCGTCGGGTGTGCATCACCATTCCCCTCGAAAGGGAACACATGATCTTAGCCAAAAGGCCGAGACACTCTAATTCGCTTTGTAGATCATTCAACAAAAGCAAACAAGTTGAAAGACGTATATGACAATCTAGAGATAGTATATTCCCGGGCATTTCCTCCCAGTGTAAAGTTGGGAATAAAGTTCTTTGTAAATGGACTTTGATTAAGAAAAAAAAAGTTTTGTACTTTACCCTTCTTAATTTGATTTGCAGATTGTTCCATCAAGATAGAGGGCGATCAATCTATCAGTCGTAAACATGCCCTTCTGATTGTACAGCATCCAATAAATAATGTGGTGAGTATAAAATGACTTGATGTAAGTGGAAGACACCACATTCATAAATGTCATTTCGAATATAAGATATCTTGAGTAGCATGGTATTTTATTAATATTGCCTTGGTTTTAAAGTTTAGTAAAAGGTCAAAGCAAAAATGCCTCTATGATATTAGGTTGGTCTGAAGTTTGTAAGACTTGTATATATGTTGAAGGTCACTGTAAGGACGGAAGAGAGGGAGGATGTAGGGGGGGGGCGGGTGGAGGGGGGTGAGGTACATTTTCAATTTCCTATGGTAGTTATCGGTTACTTTAAAAACTGGCTCTCTTGTCAGTGCCAATTTCAGCCAGTAATAATACAAAGCAATCCGATTGGAAAATGTTGCTATCAATCTGTCTGACTAGTTTGTTAAGTTGTATGTAAAACTCAACAGACAATGACAGTTACAGGTTTAGCAGTTATATACTCCTGTATTTTTGGTAGGCTAGGCTAGGTAGGCATGCTATGAAAGTGTGGTAGGTACTACTGTATAACCATACACTCAGTGTTGATGTTTGATGTGAATTGCCACATCTGTTCTCAACATTTTTAAGCATCTCAGTTGTGATATAAGATACAACTAACAAACAAAACCAGTTTGGATCATTGGTCTATGTGATAGAGATAAACAACTCCCCCAAACAGCTTTAGAAACAACATCTCATTCCATTTGGGAATTGTCACAGGCTCTTAATTGTCCTTCACACGTGACTTGAAGACATTATTATTGAGAGTAGCCCAAAATATAACATCATTTAGCCGTGCATGTAATTCAACTTTAAACGAACATTGTATAAATTCATAACCTACGTAGTTCATATTCTGTAATGGGAGATAGGGTTTATGGACATAATCATGAATCTAAAATATTCAGGTTCTTTAACAAGTCAAACCAAAAGGCATTGGTTCCAGAGTCAACACTGTTAACATTCAACTTTGAAGATATGAAGGGGAAAAACGGAAGAGATAGTGCTCCAGGTTCCATGTCCTAGTGTCACACATAACCCAGACACATGACATATAGACTATGATATCCCAAACAGAGCAACAAGAATTTTGTAGCTGTTTTGAAGGATTTGTTCATCACCAGAGATATCCATCATCATATATTAAAGTACATTAAAATGATGATTGGGTTTTACATCTACTTTAGAGTTGTAAATGCAACAAGACACTTCAAGGGCATCCCAGAGGGGTAGACGTTGAAATATTATTTATTTCTTTACGTATCGTAGAGTCATCCAGAGAGAGTTCCCTCGCTCGAGTTGAAGGACAGCTCCAAGTACGGAACGTTTGTGAACGGAAAGAAGATGCCACTGGGCGGCGCAGTCTTCTTGAAACACGGAGATAATGTGACGTTCGGTGCTCTTAATTCAAACTCGTGGAGGTACAGTAACAGATCAGTGGTGATGTAATCTAGGAATTGGGCTTGCTTGTAAATTTTTGTCGTTTCAAGTCGTTTCAAGTAATCCTACAGGTACTGAGGGTGATCAAAAGAACCAACCACTCATTAATCAAGCCTACATTATTCCTTTTTTTTTCAAAGAATAAAAAAAAAAAAAAAAAAAAAAAAAAAAAAAAAAAAATATTCCTTTTTTTTTCAAAGAAAAAACTTTATCAAAGAATAAAGTTTCTTTATTCCCGTCAAATTCCGGTTCTGTTTCTGCATTTTGTTATTAAAGGGTTGACTACGAGCCGATGGTGGTAGCATGCTCTGGTGTGCCTGGGAGAGACAAACAAGAGCTCAAGAGACAGATATCTAAGCTAGGGGGACACATCTTATCGGAGTGGACCAAAGACTGCACTCTGCTTGTCATGAGAGAGATTAATGTGACTGCAAAGGTATGCCACTTTATCAGCTTTTGGAGTCTTTTTGTTTGTTTGTCTTGTTTATACCTTATCAAAATTTGCTCTTGAATTTATCTGATCTTATCTGCCTCGTTGAACGATAAGTAAACGTCCACACTCAGAGATTTGGAATAGATACAAGTACAAAGATTAACGAGAGTCTGTCGAACCTTGGACTGTCTCACACTAGTTCCGTTGACACCATTTTTGCTGTTCTATATGGTTACTTTAAAATTTGATTGAGTCGACCACAGGATTGGGGCTCGGGATCCACTGAGAGGGATTTGCCTGTATGATTTGTAACGTCGTATTTACCAAATCGCTTTAAATGGTGTCTTTCATTTTTACTTCAAAATGCCTTTTATTGTTGTGAGAAATTATGAATGGACCCGGGTACTTTGCATTATGGGAGGGGAAGGGGATAAAGTATGACCATTGTTACACCATTTTTGAAATACTTTTATTAAATCTTTCTTTGTAAAATTTTCTGTCATTGAAATACAGTACATGATCTTGTTTGATAGTTCTTAAAATGCAATTAAAACCGGATTTCTTCTTCCAAAGAACCAAATTTTTCCAGCTATTCATCACATTTACAAGAGAAAATATCTTTAATAATCTTGCAACAATATATATGTATGTGTGTGTGTGTGTAAATACTGCCTGGTAACACATTCAACTGCAAATTCTATGTTGAAAGCAAAACATACATATTCTACCAAAAAATAACATCAGATCAGTTCGTTCCCACTCAATCCTTACGGCAACAGTAACTGTTTTAAAGATAACAGCTGATTTATTTTGGCATCGTGTTACAGTTAGAAGTTGTTCTCCCTTTGTCCCAGGTCGTCGGTGCCCTTGTGACATGTCGTAATATAGTTACACCGTCATACGTCAGTGAGTGTTTGAAAGCGTTGTCTGTCGAGGGAGGATCACCACCTGATCCCAAACGGTAAGATCTCGTGAGTTTTCAAACCTGCCAGAAACTCGCAAAGTTTCTCACTTGGTCGGGTTGAATCGTTTGCAATTGTGAGAACGTGGAGTTTGTCACATAATATCAAGGTTATAAATAACATTCATGATGGGAATATTTTGCAGCAAAAGACGGATGTTCTCATGTCAAAATTGTTCACCTATGCCTGTCACTGCAGCTTTGTGCTCAACGCTCAAGGTTTTCATTCTTTCTTTTCTCTAGGGTGGACAAAATGTTGACTAGCATTTATAGAAGCAATAAACAAATTAAAACAGCCATTGGTATTTAACTGCTAGTTTTTAACAATCTTACCAAATCTGATGAGGTGGTTCCAATTCGTCCACCCCAAAGTCTAAAGTCTAAGTCTAAATTCTAATTTGATTATTCCAAGATTTAGTCAGGGGACCTGCAAAAATTTTACAATTTGAGTGTTTTATTACATGAGTGTTAAATTTTTTTGTAAATTCAAACAAAATAATCATTCAACATTTTACTCCCTTACTTCGTGATGGAATTTCTGCATGGGACATTTGCAGATTCGATGCAAATATGCAATTATATAGACCTCACAAACTTTCAATGGAGTTTTTTCCTGTTCAGAGGTTAATAACGTAAAGTAAATTTTGTTGTTGTTGTTGAATAACTTTGTATTTGAAGGGACTATAATAATATTTGTCCGTCATGCTGTCATCCCAGAACATACTAACAGTGATGCTCCAAAGTATCAAGATGCAGGGATGTGCCCACTCTGGGCGGCACTGGGCAGTCCCGCCCAGCACTAAAAATTACCGCCCAGCACTGTCTTAAAAATCGTGAATCCCGCCCAGCACTATTTTCATCTAAAATCCCGACATTCCTAACAATATATTCAACATAAATTGGGCCTAGCCTATGCCAAAATCATACAGACTGATAATGCATCGGTTATGCATGCGAGTAACATCACTTACGGCTCTCAATCGGTCCTTTGTATAATCTCTTTGAAACAAACTAATGACTTTTACCAGGTACGTAATATATTTCAGTAAAGAAAAATTAAAAAATGTAAATTGTTAGCAAAACTAGTACCTGTGTATGTGCTTAAAAAGCTACACAAGTGCCAGCATTTGGCATCTGAGCACCTTCCAAAATCGAAAAATTTCTCAAAGGGGAGGGGGACACCCCCTTCCCCTTACACCCCTCCCCCAGGATGGTGATCAGTATACCCGGCACTCAGGAAATCCTGGGCACATCCCTGAAGATGTCATATAAACATTTTCAAAATTTATTCTTATCATCTCGTCCTAACAGATTCCTGCCTCCAGTTGTGGAGAGAGCCATAAATCAGGATGAATCTCTCTTTGAGATGAAATTAGAGAGGAAAACCATGCTCCAGGGAAAGACGTTTGTGTTTTTGAGTCAGAAACAGGTGAACTGACATTTGTTATTTTTTCTCCCCTGGTCCCCCCCCCCATCACTCCTCTTCTCATAGCTCTCTTCCACCATTTTTTCTCCACACCTTTCTTTCTTTGTCCTTCTCCAGTTTATTCCCTACCCCCTTCCCTTAATCCTCTCTTTGTCCCTCAACTGTTTATCTCCTACCTCTCCTCTTCCCCTGTTGGTTTCTTCCTTTCTTCTCTCCATCCCCTGTCTACTAATCCCCTTACATCTATCTCTTTGTGTTCACCTAGCTCATTAACCTGTGTGTATTCTGTGCGTGTTTTTGTCCCTTCTGTTACTGTAACTTGTCATTTAGCCTTTGAAGAAGATCCTGCTAGGATCGAAACGTCAGGCCAACTTACTTTTACACATTTGTTATTTTTGTGAGCAAGTTTTAGTTATTTGAGTCGTATAAAAATTATTATTATTATTAAAAAAATATACCAGAAACTTTTGAAAAAATTACTATTTTATATTCATTTATTCCCCCTCCCCCCCCCCCTGTCACAGCACAAAAGGTTATGTTCTGTGATTGAACTAGCTGGTGGCACGACATTGTTATACTCACCCAACACCTGTAAGCCCACGCTGCTACAGGACCAACATACCTGCGTCCTTCAAAGTGAACTTGCCGATCACACGCAGACGCCAGCGGCTGTCACTCAAGAAGTTGAGGATATTCTGAAGAGGTAAAGTCTATGAACCCCCACGGAGTCTAAAGTTATGTCATCGGTGTTGCTTCGAATATTTTAGTCCAATCAGAGCAGAGATTAAGGGTCGTTTGCAACTTATTAAGGGCAGTTGGGTTTGGGGAAGGAAAGATCCTTGCACACTGAATAGGAATACGGGTGTTGTGGCCAAGTGGATAAAGGCGGTGGCTTTTGAAGCAATGAGGCTTAGCAATCGGGAAGTTCCGGGTTCGATACCTGCCCGGGTCATAGTAAGGTGGGTTTTGCATCCAAGAGCAATCTACGGTTTTCCCATCTGAAATTACTCTCTAAATTGAAAAAAGATTCCAACTTTGAATGTTGAATTGGAAGCCACCAGACGTGTAAGTTGTAATCCATAAGCCCTTGCAGGTTTTTCCACATTTGAGGTCGCTTAAGCGGCGTAAATATGACTGCTGGTTATTATTATTATTATTATTATTATTATTATTATTGTTATTATTATTGTTATTATTGTTTTTATTATCATTATAAATGGTTAATCAGAGAAGTGAAAATCGTGTAGCATAATGTTTATTAATTAGAAAGGGAAAGGTCAGGCCCAAGATGCCAATTTGAAGATACCATGACTACAAGAATTCCTTTTCTGATAAGACAAAAAGAAATCCGGAATTTCCTTTGCTGCATTAATTATTTCTCGCCCTGAATATTGACCTAAACAGGAAGCAGTTACGACTGATCGGAGAAGCCGAGCTTGGTCTGGCAGTGCTGACGGCCTCTACCAGCGTTTACTGCAATCCTTCCATCGCAAAAGGTAAAGCAAGAGAACACGAGACAATTTTATGAACTGATAAAAGCTGTTTTGAAAGTAAAAGGTAAAAAGACAGGAAATGGAAAGTAAAAAGTGGTAGAAGATACAAGCAAAGTAATTATTGGATTGAATAACTTTCCACCTCTTATAGAACTTTTAAAAGGTTCAAATTGGACTTTTATGCAAATGTAATATTTTTTTTCAAAAAGAATATTTTCCACATTTTTTTTTCCAGATAAGGATAGCTGTTTTTAACAGGTTTTTTCAATCAGTGGTGTCATAATCGAATAATGTGAACATTTTGAATTATCGTGAATTATGTAACGAAACAGTACATGTGACGGTCGGGTCACTTGGAGATTCAAACACAATTGTGTATCTCTTATGTACATAACATCCTCATAGATTTGGAAACAGGTAAGAAAAATATCCTTTGGCTGTAAATCTTAACATTTCATTGGCTTGATGTCCTGATTGGCAGACTGACTGACTGACTTCAAAATTTGAACCTCTTTAAGATCAACAGTTTTTGAGGTGGCTTTGAGACATTTTTGTCACCTTTTTTTGACCTAGCACTAGTAATTTCTGTGCATTTCTATTCCTGTTTTGCCTTCATTTCTATCTCTTTCCATATTAACTTTCTCTAGAGGGTGTGAAACTTGTCAACTGTATGAAAGACAGCCAATTTATCAACATCTCTACTCAGAAGGTTCTGGTAACAGACACGCAAGCCTCCGAAACCTCTCATGCCATCACATCAGCAGGTCAAAGGTCATATTTTGAAGCTCTTATTACCAAAACGCAAGGTTAAATATCCAGTGTATACTCTGCTTATTGTGTGTCTGGTTGGTGCAATATTTAGATATATGTTTTGCACTGGTAATGGACACATGAATACTGAAACATTTTAGTCTTTTATACCAGTGTTACAAAGAAAGTTTGTTGTTCAGATTCTTAGTTATAGCTGCAACTTATTTACTTAGTTTGCTATATTTGCCAGAGCAGGGTAAATATTTAATGGTCGTCCAAGCCAGCCGTGATGACGAGTTGTTTACATCAAATTTAGACTGCATTTTATTAATTGAAGACCTCCAAATGGAAACAATAATTACAGTGGTATCACCCGCCATTAATTTGGACATATTGAAATTAAGAAAAAATACTGGTAGGCCTGTACATATCTCAAACAGTGTACATATTGGTATTCTATTCACCAAACCTACACATAACTTCCCTACAGTGTACATATTGGTATTCTATTCACCAAACCTACACATCTCTCACAGTGTACAAATTGGTATTCTATTCAGCAAACCTACAAATCTCTCCTACGGTGTACATACTGCTGTTATCTTCACCAGACCTACACATCTCTCGTACAGTGTACATATTGGTATTCTATTCACCAAACCTACACATCTTTCCTACAGTGTACATATTGGTATTCTATTCACCAAACCTACACATCTCTCATACAGTATACATATTGGTGTTCTATTCAACAAACCTACACATCTCTCATTCAGTATACATATTGGTGTTCTATTCACCAAACCTACACATCTTTCCAACAGTGTACATATTGGTATTCTATTCACCAAACCTACACATCTCTCCTACAGTGTACATATTGGTATTCTATTCACCAAACCTACACATGTCTCTCCTACAGTGTACATATTGGTCATTCTTTGTCATTTTGCAACATTTTTTTCGGACAACCAAATTAGCTGTTCTGACAACTAAGATGTAAGACCTGGTTTACCGAGGGACAACCGGAATGAAATACTTAATAATTTGCCCAGCAGACCATTTGTTTCTGAGATATCACTGTTATCAAGTTCTAAGTGTTATCTGGCAGAGCTGGGAGTTATCAACTACAGGGTATCATAGAATGTGACAGGTGGTGTCATAGAACGTGACAGGTGCTGTCACGTGTGTGCTACGATAGTCCATCATCCCCACTGAATAGCAAACTGCTATTAACACCCACTGGAGGCTTTTCGCTGTGTCTCCTGTTTTCAACATATGCGCTCTCCTACGTATTTCAATATCTTAACTGTTTAAGTTTAATCAACGTCTCGGTCACACCTGTATAAATTCCAGCCACTGTCCGTTGTCCTCAAGTCGTCACCTGCTCTACGTGAGTAATCATGACATTTATGGTAGTGGAAACTGCGACTAGTGACTGTTTGGATATTATTGAGGTTTCTCGGGAAGGTTTGGAATTCGTATATGTAGAGGTGACATATGTTTCATGTTTCAATGTGTGCATTCATAACTTTGCCATGTATTTTTGATTAGCCCCATCTAGTGTCCAGTAGTCTGCCTGTCAGCGGTTAGTTGCTATGGCAACTCAATTTTCATATTGACTTATCTGTTATCAGAGGGGAACAAGAATATCATATCTTTTAGCTACCTAGTCACATGTCTGCTGAAACTAGAAAAGAAAATATCGATCAAACTGTAATAAGTCAATGTGGGAAAGTTGCTTTTTATTTTTTATCTTTTTTTGCAATTTTCATTTTGATAGGGGACAAGGCAAAGCTGAGACGGTACAACCAAAGTTTGAAATACCAATGCAGAGGTCAGTCTCACTCAGCAACAGGAAAGATGTTAAAGTGGAAGGAACATTGATGGCAGGCTCCCTGAATTCCAAAGGCATCATATCTGAGACCGATGATTCCGAAGACCCTTTCGCTGAGTCCGCTAGAGCAAAGAGGAGGACGATAAAAAGACTTCTCTCCCCCGAGATAGCTGTTGCCTCTTCCTCTAAATCCTTGGAGGAATCAACTGCAAAGAAGAGGATTAAAGTGGAGGAACCATCAGATGAGGCATCGGTCTCATCTACCAGAGGGACAGTCATTGCCACAGAGGCAGTCCGGCCAGTCTCTGCTGGTGGAGAGGCAGCAGCGCACCCACCTGCGAAGATGAAGGAGGAACCACAGGAAATAGGTGGAGGACATGTTGATACTAATAGCAATCACAGAGTGGCAGGTAGGTGAACAAATTGAAAGCAGAGGATGCTGATAGTAATGGCAATCACAGAGTGGCAGGTGGGTGAACAAATTGAAAGCAGAGGATGTTGATAGTAATGGCAGTCACATAGTGGCAGGTGGGGCAACGAATTAAATACAAAGGTGTTGATACTAATGGCAATCACATAGTGGCAGGTAGGTGAACAAATTGAAAGCAGAGGATGTTGATAACAATGGCAATCACATAGTGGCAGGTGGGGGAAGGAATTGAAAGCAGAGGATGCTGATAGTAATGGCAATCACATAGTGGCAGGTGGGGGAACAAATTGAAAGCAGAGGATGTTGATAGTAATGGCAATCACATTGTGGCAGGTAGGTGAACGAATTGAAAGCAGAGGATGTTGATAGTAATTGCAATCACATAGTGGCAGGTGGGTGAACAAATTGATAGCAGAGGATGTTGATAGTAATGGCAATCACAGAGTGGCAGGTGGGGAAGAAATCAAAAGCAGAGGATGCTGATAGTAATGGCAATCACATAGTGGCAGGTGGGGGAACAAATTGAAAGCAGAGGATGTTGATAGTAATGGCAATCACATAGTGGCAGGTGGGGAAGGAATCGAAAGCAGAGGATGTTGATAGTAATGGCAGTCACATAGTGGCAGGTGGGGCAACGAATTAAATACAAAGGTGTTGATACTAATGGCAATCACATAGTGGCAGGTAGGTG
>JAIPMN010007263.1:2277-21985 GCA_020650975.1 Apostichopus californicus
CCCCCCCACCCCTCCCCATTTATTCTCTGATTGGATTGAAATGTACTTGCACAAGATAAATTTTCATGCCAAAATTACTTTAATCTGGTAGAATTGATACACTATTACCGATCTATGTGCAAAGATGTTCCATTTCACTATTACTCAATACTTCATAAGATAAAATGTGAAGGAACGGAACAAAGGACCATGCGTTATGATTGTAATTGAATGATTCATTCAGGATGTTTCCTAGAAGTTTCTTCGTTTCATTAAATACACTCTCTCGTAAAAGAGCGCTTGAACATTGGGCTCTAACTCATGGGCGTCAATCCAGGGGGGGACGGGGGGACACGTCCCCCCACATTTCGATGGGTGGGGGACACAATATCAAATGTCCCCCCCACACATTTGGAAAAAGAGTAGTGTCGTGGCTCTATTTGGTTAGGGCTTACACATCTCAGGATTCATATCATCAAATATCACTCAATGTTGCTGAATGGAGAATTCCACCCAGATCTCGTGAGTTGGTACCCTGAGCTCTCCGACAATCTTAAGCTTAGTCTGCCTATCTTACGAGGCCAGTTCCAGTCGTCGTCGGTTGAAGGGTATAGACAAATATTCAAGTTGATGAATCCAGCGGTGTCTTACCCCCAAACTTGGTAAAACTGACGATAGTTGGAAAACTGGAGTGCGACAGTCGGAATTTCCGACTGTCGCACTCTAGTTTATCTAGGCCTATTCATTTATTCCTGTGATTGTGCATGACCTAAAAATTGAAAAATTTCGGTCAAAATTGACCTTTAATCTGTCATATTTACCACGTTTTCCTTGCCACTTTGAGAAATTGTATCTCGCGATTCTTATACTCCACCTTACAAAACTTCGTATGATTTTGAATACTCCAATTAAAAAATGCCCAATAGAACTACCGTCATAGGCGTAGGAGCCCAATTTGATTTGGTAGGGTTGTAACGACTTGCCCGAAAAATATAACCAAAATTTTTCGTTAATGTGCATATTATATAGACATGCATCGGATATTTACATTGCATGCATATTGCATACAATTATTTTAAGTCTTATTACACTTCCATATTCCTCACAATTATTTGGAAGTCGTTACAATATTAATAATAATATAAGTTTAACTACTGAAAAACACATTGCAAATTATCTTTCTTCTAGTAGTTTCCAGAAAAGTTATCACTTATTGCCCGAAATTTCACAAAAATATTTGATTGGTGGTGAAATGAGTGCCAGTGGGTACAAATGTATCGAAAAAAGGTTCGGAACAAAAGTGCAGTCGCGAAAGATTGGGTGTATGACTGACACTGACCATATCGTTGACGAGTAGCGCGAGGGTGGGGGTGGGGGTACAAAGCAGCAGTCAGAATTTTCTGGCTTCAAAACCCATCCAGTTGGATTTTCAGCCACATTAAATTATTAATAATGGCGTATGAGGAAATGCACCATTTTGTGGTATGACTCCCAGGACGGCAAGTCGAGAAACTCACATCGCCTATATGTCCGGGGACGTTTTGGGACATCGTTCCTATAGGCCAGGGGTGGGCAACCTACGGCCCGCGGGCCACATGCGGCCCGCCAGTGATTTCTTACATCATCACAAAAAACGAACTAGCTGCTTAGAATTTATCTGCACTAATGATGCTGTCAGGTAGATCTATTATCACCATTAATTATCAACTGGACTGTATTGACATTATGTTTTTGTGAATACAGATTAGTAGGCCTACACACCTATTGCTTGAACGTTGTCTGAAGCAAAACTTTGAAATCAACAGCAGGTCGTTGGTTATGTGCGGCCCTGTCAATCTTTCACTCCTAAAATCTGGCCCATTCATTCAAAAAGGTTGCCCGACTTGGTGCAATATAATGTGCCCATTTCAAAGTAAACTTATTCACAGATTGTTAGTTGTCATGGGTTCGAACAAATGAGGGGTATTCTATCCTGAAACATAGGGCAAAATGGGGCTGATGGGGTTCCAGTTCGCCGCATCATTTGTNNNAACTTTATTGCAGATTTCCTGAGTGACGAATTTGTAATTTTCTTCCGAAATCACGCAACTAGATGGCTGCTATCCAGCCTGACAAGTGCCATCTCCAGCGATCTGGCAGGTATTGAAATCTGAAATTTTCTTGGTACGCTGCGCGCCAACTGATGGTGGCGCTCCGCTTAGATAGTACTTATGGCCGGAATTCTCGAATCGATTATGTCCCCCCCACGTTTCAAATCGGATTGACGCCCCTGCTTCCAACTGATATCTTGATGAGAAGAAAGAGAGGAGCTACATTGTAACATATGGAATTTGTCTCTAGAGAGGCCAAGCAGTGTTTCTAAAAAAAAACATGACCAGAAAAAGATGACATTGGGGCAGGCAGAGATGGGGGATTAACCACTTCTCGAGGTGACAAGCTGATACCAGCAATATTATGGCAACTCATCCATCATGCCTAGTAGACTAGAACCAATGAGTAGTTAAGATTTGTTTAGCTTAGCAGAGCATAAACTCATGGAAAATATTTAAACTAGCTTAATTTAAAGAACTGTTGTCTATAGCCAAGAGTTTTCTTCCAATAAAACAGCAGCTTGTGAAAATATAAGCTGTTTGCACAGCAACTTATAGAGCAACCAATTAAAGAGCAGGAATTCAAGCCACATGAAAAATATGAGAGTAGATAAAGTTCCTATCTGGAGATATCTGTTTACAAAGATTGCAAGTTTTGACCCCGAGGGGGGCCTTAATGCCCTAGGCTACACCAAAATGGGTAAAAACTTTATACTACATAGGGGTATCTTACCATGCATATGAGCTCCTTTGATGTTCAGGTTCTGGAGATACAGCATTTGTGAGATTTTCACATTTTGCCCTCTGCTGACTCAAAATGACCTTTGACCTCCAACAAAAACAACAAGGTTCACTGAACTAAATTACAGGAAGTCCACACGCCAAATGTAAGAACTGCACAGGCTACCATCCTTCAGCTATCATGTTTACAAGATGACCTTTGACATTCATGAAAAACACTACTCATCAACTTACCAATGACAAGCTACACACCAAGTTCAAACTTCCTGCAAGTTCTTCCATTTTTTGAGATATTGTGTGCAAAATGTTTCCAACTTTGAACCGTGCTGACCTCAAATGACCGTTGACCAATATTAACAACAATAGTTTTTCCAATGCATTAACTGCTTGCTTACCCTTTTGCTTCATGTACTGTATATCTATTGTGTTGTAAAGTTTATCCTGTAGCCACAACTCGCTGCAGCAGAGACGGCATTCTTTTGTTCTCCCAGACTGCAGGGAATTTAATACTGTTTGTTGATTGACCAACGCTTTTCTTGGCTTTTCGTCAGACTTTTTCGAAACCAACGTTTTGGATGCTTTTCCGACAATTTCCGATGCTATTGACTTGGAGGTTTTTGTCACCTTCGATGAACTACTAATGTACCTATAGCCTAGGGTTCATGTTCTCACTAAGCTCAATCTACACAAATTTAAATTTTGTCCAAGCTTTACTTTTGAAATTATTATGTTTACGAGGCTTAATATTTACAGATATGTGCATGCAATATACAAACATTCCATGCAAAATAATTTTACAATTTACAGAGAAATTATAAAAGCTATATTGGCATGGTACAGTCTCATAATTCTGACTTACATTAGAGAATAGAATACTCTGTGCTAAAGTGGTTTCAAAATGTAGAAAAGACAACTAATGCAAACAGCACAGCAACCACTATAAAGATTGGCACCGTTACTGTCCGAATATTGATGCATCTAAAAACTGCACACAGAGGCAGCTCCAAACAATCAATGCTAAAAGTTTATAGTACAGGCAATTTGATGTTTTTTATGAATTGAGGTTATATAAATGGAAAATACTTCATTGTAACTGGTTCAGCCCTTCCATTCTGTACAGTTACTATTTAGAGTTTGTCCATCAATACAAATGAAAAGACTTACTGAATCCTGATATATCCTTCTCTAAATCAAAAACATTTGACACTGCTCTACCAGTCAGCATTAAGTTGGTTAAACTTTGACTGTGGGCAAAGAAAGAAAAATAGTTGTCATAATTCTATGGATCATTGACTATTTGTAGCATGAAAATATCTGTAATTGAATTGTTGTTATCCCTGTAACCTGTGGTTAATTGTTATGATTTATTTGTTTCCAAACAAATTCAATCATGGTAGGATTGAAAGAAATTTGGGTTCTTTTCAGAAGAAGCTGTGGTTTTTTGAAAATGAAGATGTTTATTCAAAAATCTGTTATGTTTTGCATAGGCAGAGTTGTGAGTGTGTGTACTTGGGGTTTGTTTCTCAAATAATCAAAACTTTGGGTCCACCAAGTAAGCAATTTGAAGATTTTGCGTCCCTGGCTAAAACATTGCGTCCCTGATGCAGAATCCTGCAACAATGCTGTTGTATGCATGAGCACTTTGAAAAAGCGTTGCAAAACGCAGAATTGACTTCCAAAATTGGTGGGCATGTGCCTGGGCATTGTGTAGACTCCATAACAATAATGTCATAGAGACAAGGTCAAATGTCAAATAACGAAAAGAAACTTTGTTCATAAAGCTTATATCACAACCAGAAAGCAAGCCAAAGGGCTAAGTGATTCCTTGAAACACTTAATGTGAGCTTCATTTTGGCAATTACTGTGTTGACCTCTGTTGAACCCAAAGCACCATTGACCTCCACAAAATGGGATTCTTGCACATAATAAGTTTGTTTTACATAAAAATTATGAAGGTTCATGCACCATTTACATTTGGAGTTTTTGGAGCATTTACTAGGCTTCAGGCTATGACATCTATTGATCTCAAATGACTTTTAACTTAGTTTTGAAGCAAAAGGCTTCTTGTACTCAATAAGGGGATCTCAATACAGCGAGAGAAGTTCATTCAATCTGTATTTGTTAATATTGCATTTATCAAGGGCAGACTATGATGGCTGCTGACCTAAAATGATCAATGATCACCACAATATGCACCAAGTTTCTTGTAGTTAATAAGATGGATCTACAGTACATGTACATGGTAACAAGTACATACAGACTTCTTGTAGTTAATAAGATGGATCTACAGTACATGTACATGGTAACAAGTACATACAGACTTCTTGTAGTTAATAAGATGGATCTACAGTACATGTTCATGGTAACAAGTACATACAGACTTCTTGTAGTTAATAAGATGGATCTACAGTACATGTACATGGTAACAAGTACATACAGACTTCTTGTAGTTAATAAGATGGATCTACAGTACATGTTCATGGTAACAAGTACATACAGACTTCTTGTAGTTAATAAGATGGATCTACAGTACATGTACATGGTAACAAGTACATACAGACTTCTTGTAGTTAATAAGATGGATCTACAGTACATGTACATGGTAACAAGTTCATAGAGACTTTGCTTTTGAGTTTTTTGTTTGCAATATTTCCAGACTTTGAGCCCTGTTGACCATATACAACTCATTGCATACAATAAGTTACTACTTTTATAAGTCATAACAAGATTTTACCTTCCATGTCCAAATGTTCCGTCTATCAAAGGTTCTGTTGGATCTTGCATTTCTGCTTTAATCGTGTCAATTCCCTATTAAGGAAAAAGCAAACAACAGAGGAATTATAAACAATTGTTGCATAAATAATGATCACATTCTCCATGAGCTCCCATTATGAAGTACGTCTTTGAATCACAATCTGGCTTTGCTAGGATATTATTACTTTGAACACATATAGATTATACTCAAGAACAATACAAGGCAGGAATCAAGAAGTAGCTAGCTATAGGAATCATGCAGTAATATTTGTGACCAATTCTTTGTCATAATACTTCTACTTAGATTGCTCTAAATTTAGAAGAAAAGATGTTTGTTAAAATGTTTTATTGACTGTCTTATCTGGAAACATTAAGGTGCCATCAAATGTTAAGCTCTTTTTGTAAATATACAGTACAGGCTGCAATAAATGCAAAAAACCAGCCACAGAACTTGACTTTATCCACAGTGCAACTCCACTTTTGTTCGCTCCTCTGCGATGCGCTGACAATAAGCATCAGTGAACCGAGCTATTTATACAACGAAGAGAAAACCTTAAAGAAGATTACAATTCATGGACACCGTAGCAACAACAAACTGGAAAAAGACAGCAACTTTGCAGGCTTTATTGACACAAGTCATGTGTGCAATAGACTGTAACTCGTTCCAACCTAGGCTTTACGTCATTTGGGTTTGTTCCTTTCTTCTTGATTTTCTAAACTGCAGACAGCACACCTATGCTATGCTATTTTCAAGGATACAGTCATTATTAAAATGATACTATGGCCCCCACAAGATGTCTGCATACATCTTCTTTTTTAAAACAAAAATCAAGTCTTATGGGAACGGTGCAATCTGTGTATACAAGTTAAAGGTAAAGTAATTCGTCACTAATTCATGCTTAAACACAATGGTTATGGTGTAATCCAATAAGTTTTAAAAAAAAGGTAGAGTTCCACCTGGAGCCTACCAGTATCCACATTATTTTATTTGGCTATAATAATCTTATTGGGCACGGAAAGGAACTCATGATGAGTTAACTCCACTATTTCTGTAGTTATACTTTCCTAACGACCTTATGTAAGCCAATTGCAGTACATGAATATATATGAATAAACCATATATCTAATGTTACTCCCATTATGCTGTTTAAATGTAGAAGAAAAGTTGGTAGCACACTTTCAAACCAGACCCTGGAAATTCCAAAACTTACCTGGTTTGGATATTTACAAGTGACGAGCTTACCTGTCTCCTCACAATGTCATTCTACTGTACCTAGAATGAACTGGTAACCTTTTAACACTGTGTGCCCTGTATGACCGGACCCCTCCGGTATATGCCCTTCTCCCCGTCTCACAAAACCATCTCCCCTCCCAAAGTGATTCCCTATCTAAAACCAGCTGAAGAACTCTACGTAGGTTCATACACCCAAGTAATCAATAGATATTACCTGTTGTACCATTGACTCCTCTGATGTCATGAGCCCTTGACACCCCCCCCCCCCGAATCACTACAGTCAGATAGAGCAACTAAGCTCAATCCTTTGATGTCCAGCAGTACCACTGAAATGTCCATCAACAACTGCAGTAGTTCCCTGAACCTTGGCCTGCAAGACCAGAATGGTGATATGAGGAGAATCCATCCTGAAGACTGTCTGATTTTCTGTATCACCTGATTGAGTAGTCATAGAGGTGGGAAGGCATAAGTAATGGAAATGACAGGGTGTATGTTTGGTAAGCCCTTGGGGGTGGAATCCTCTGGTGCAGAACATACAGTAGTTAGGCATTCTAGGGGTCGCAAACAGGTCTGTAAGTGGTCTTCCCAGAACCTCGAAAAATCTCTTTCAAATTCCCTGGGACAGGGACCACTCGTTGGGATCAAAGGTCATTCTCGACAGGGCATCTGCCATCACATTTTCTCTTGCCGCTATGTTAGACACTCGTAAGACCAAATGCATCCTTTGCACTGCATCAGCAATCCCCAGGTCAGTTGGTGCATAACCTTGTGAAGTGTCCCCCCCCCCCCCCCGAATGTCAACATAGGGCACCACGATGGTTGTTTAGTCGGTGAAAACCGTCACTCTGGAGTTTGTCACTTGCTCGTCTGACAGCCAACATTTCTAACATATTGATGTGGTATCTCTTTACTGAGGAACATGTTCTCCATGCTGTCCAGTAATGCCAGTGTAGTTAGTGAGGCATCTGTTGTTATTGATGTCATCTGATTCTCCAACCTGAAAGCAACTCCCTGGCTCCAATGCTCTGTAGTAACTGTTTCCTCTGCTCCATGGGACTCATGCTTACTTGTCTAACTTCTTTGGTTCAATGACCCCCAGTGAGTGACTACCATTAAAGGTACTTTACTTTAGCTTTCTTCCAAGGGGCTCAACCTCTCGTTCTTTTACATTTTACCAACATGTTGACGACTGCATTTGTAGATAATCACTTGTATCAGGTCTCAATCTTTCAAAGGCATCTGACACCCTCCACCATCAAACATGATAGATAAGCTAGAACACTATGGCATTCGTGGGGTTGCTCTTAATTGGTTTAAAAGCTAATTATCAGATTACAGTTAGCTAACTATAATAATACCATTTCTGCTTCCAAACATATCGAATGTGGAGTTTTCTCATGGTTCTATTCTTGGCTCACTTTATTTATTAGTTATGTCAACGACATCTATAGGGCTAGCAACAAAATTCATGTGAATTTATATCCTGATGTTACTAACCTTTTCTATTCTCACCCTGATGTGGCTTCTCTCATAGACACTGTTCAGTCAGAATTTGTCAAAATTCACAATGTTAAGAAAACAACTTCAGTGTTCTTCAGATCTCATAATAAGCCAGTTGACCAAATATTCCCAAGTATCAACTCGTGGTGCAAAAATATTGCTATATGCTTCTATTAGTTCCTTGGAGTTTATATTGACAAACATCTCTCTTGGAAAGATCACATTCAGTATATCTCCATTAAATTTCATAGGATGTTGGAATTGTCTTCTCTACCTGCTTAGATTACTGTATGTCAGCATGGGCAGGATATCACATCACACCTATGGAATAATTGGATAACATTATCCTATCTTTTCCAACATACTTTTTTTTTGCTGCGGTAAATTTTCCAGTTGTATGGTGAGTGTCTCTGCCATTTCTTTGCTAGATCTGGTGTTTCATATCATCTGCACATTTTCTTAAACAGCAGGGGGCAGTCCTACGATAATCTTTCTTTCCATAAATTCAGTCGAATTTGCTATCCTCTATCCATCAGAAATTCCACCCTTGTTGTTAGATTTCCATTCAAAATAAAGTGTACTTCTTTCAAGCATCTTCTTAATTTGAATTAGTGCTTAATATCTTGTGAAGACTTTATATATTTGTCCTTCTGGAGCTGTACTTAGTGCTCTAGGTCATAAATTATGGTTTATTTAGTAGAACTAGAAGTGCTATAATGTTAGCGTGAGAGGATCTTTAATAATTCCCAACAGAACCTGCAATAATTCCATAGCCTGAATTCAAAATTTTTTTTTTCATATATTCTTGCCTCCAATCTTAGTTTCTACATTATACCTGGATCTAAAACAAAATCTTTAATTCCTATGGTCTTTGTTTTACTTAACCTCTGCAGGTTAGACATGAGTTAGGTTCTGTAAAGAATTTTACTGAGATGTAAATATATAAATATTTACTCTGTAGTGTGGACCCACAAGACTTTCGTGTGAGCAAGGACTCAAAATGTTGGCATATGCTGGAAAAAAATGTTTGTGAAAAAGCTGCATTATGATCATAGATACAACTGGTAGTTTTGGATAGCTCTGGTAATTAATTCATAGTTCAATAGTTGGCCAATCAACAAATAACACAAATGATAGACTGGTATACCACTGTGCAGTTACTTGTTTGGGAAGTCCCATTCATTGCTACTTTTGAACACGTTTTAAGGCCCGTTCACATCTCACCGGATTGCACGAACGGACAAGAGTACGCGCGAAAAGCAGTCATCCGGTTATTTCTGTTGGCAAAAGTTGTCGCGCATGCATCTGGGGGTTGCAACGTACCGGAAGTTCAACGGTGAAAGTGGATTACAAAGGTACAAAGGTAACGGAGAAGAAACGGTCTAAAACCTGGGCCTCCGGAGTGCCTCAAAATCAGGGGGCATCCTCATGAAGTTGATGAAAGATTTTTGGTCTTCCATTCCCAGCTCCTGCGTTAGTTGGTCATAAAGACTAAACTGCCGTCTTCTCTGTGGACCAAGCCAGGCCCTAGACCAGCATTTACGCCGAGCACGTCTCTTCCTTCTCTTCTTGACTTGTTCATAGTTCTGGATGTTGGTTTCAATTATAAGCATCTGTGCTTGTAAAACTGACACTGTGGTCTGAAGCTTGAATCTTTCTGAAGGGTCCATGATGTAGGTGTTGACGGTAGAGGTTATAGGAGCAGAATGAGGCGTGGGAGGCTTGGAGTGGACAAGGTGGAAGTACGCTGCATCTTCGTTCTATGTCCGTCTGTTGTACTTTTTCTAGCCTTAGTTCTTCCGTTTCTTCCGTGTAAACGTACCTTACCTACAGTATCTGTTCATTGTCAGTTCTATTTCTTTACACTTCCTTTACACGTTAGCGTCCGTCGAATATACGGTATAGGTACTGTACTTCTACGTTTCATCAGTTCTTTGTTCGTTAATGATCCGGTGAGCAATAGCAATAACCAGAGACGAACGGAGAAATACAGTATGCCAAACGCATACAGAACGAACAAAACGCATGAGAAACTGACAAAACGGAAGCTTAACGGATTAGTAATAAAAAAATAACGCAGACATTTTTCGGTGGATGTCCGTTCCAAGTTTTGTGCATGTTCAAATCGACGCTTCCTGTTAATGAAACGTAGACGGACGGAGGAGAACCGCAGACTACACGGATACTAACATACATCAACGGAGTGCCATTTTTTGTCTTCGTTCCCTATCCATTATTGCAATCCGGTGAGATGTGACAGGGCCTTAAATAGCAAACTATTGTAGGATTTCAACCACACAACCCAGAATGGAGTGAAGCGAACCTACTCTTTTTCCTGACTTTACTGTAGTAGAAACTTTCAACAAAATGATTAATTGTGCAGATAATATGTTCACAATTTGCAACACAATAACAAATTCCTTTGAATTTAACGAGTGAGAAACAGTTTGCTGCAAGATGATAACATGATTACTTTTCAAATGTCATCAAGTGAACCGTTTGCAGCATAATGATAAGTTGATCACTTAATATACTTCACAAATTCAATTTTTGAAACAAAATGAACGTGACTCTCAACAACTTGTAGCAAAATGATAAATTAATCACTGAAAATCTTGTCAATTCCACATTCTGCAACAAACTGATTAATTATGCTTGCATCAGAATGTCACCACTTCAAAATTTTGCAGCAAGATGATAAATTGTTCATTTAATAATCTTGTGAAACAACATTTTGCAACAAAAATTAATAATAATGCTCAAATTGGAATTTCATCATTCCAACAGTTTGCAACAAAGTGATAAATTGCAGCAAAATTGCAGAAAAGATGTTCATTTTGTCAGCACCATAACATTTCAATAGCTAAATCCTTATTTGGTTACAGATATACTGCATTTAAATTTAACTTCGAGACAAAGAAGTTGTAATGCCTCAATAAAAGCCCAGATTACCCTACCTTAGTCAAGATAATTGAATACATAAATATGAGCACACCACCATCCTCTGTGAAATAATGCAAACAGCTGCTGAGTGCCTCATAGACATCCTCTGTATTACCATAGTTGTTAACCCTGTCAAAGGAAAGAAAGAATCAAAGCTTACTCCATGTCATCACTAGTACCATTTCTAAAAAACTGGACGTTAGGTATTCAGCATGAAACTATTTGTGAGTCATAAACAGGTATCTGTGATAAATTCATTCAACTAAGTTATTAATGTGCATTAACCATTGTATTTCATTGGTTTACATACCTGAGTTAATCTTTCATCACATCAATTACACTACATTACAATTATAATGCCCAAAACAAACAGCTCCAGCTGGATAAAAATAGCAAGTGTTGGCAGTGAATTACAGGGATCAATTGGTCAAAGGTTGTCACAGTTGGTCTGATGAGCAGATTCTCATATTTCCTTGTTTCACTAAATGTTTTTGGCGATCCCTTCCCTCCGTTTTAAATTTAAGATCATCAACTATGCATGCGTGTACCAATCGACCTGTTAGTCCGTCTGCTATTGCTGTGCTATGCAGTAGCCATTTAAAATTAAGATGATCAAGGTGCAAGTGAATCGAAATGTTTGTTCAGTCTGCATATTGTCTACTATTGCTTTGTTATGGCAATAGCCATTTAAGGTTAAAATTATCAAAGGTGCACATGCAAACTGACTTGTTGGTTCAGTGAGCCATTGTCTTTTTTAGAAAGATAGTCATTTCAGTTTGATTCTTGTACTCACTAAAGTTGATCAAAGAATGTTTCCTTTAACTTTCTTTGTTTTATACAAGCATTCCAGACATTTGACCTTTGTTGACCTCAAATGATCTTTGACTGTGCACCAGAAAATAATACTCCATAATGGGGATTCACAGTAGCAAGTATGAAGTTTAAAGCACCCCTTTTTTATATAGAGAGTTTACAAGCTAACGTGTTACAAATGTATGCCATCACCATCACATAAAAGCCTTTGGAAATAAATATAAAAGGAAGCAGTGGCATGGATTGTCATAATGTGCTTTTTCATGTCACTAAATGTTGTTGGTAGTCACTCCTTGTGACAAGAATTTTGAGAAAAACACATCACTGTAGCTTATACCCATTAATGTTTGATGAAGGGCCAAGGCCAAGCTATTGTCCCCTGTGGACCTAAAATTTAAAAATCCTTCAAATATGGAATTATAGGTATCATTAGAAAGCTAACTGTCTGAAATTTTTGATTACCAACAAATAGTTAATGGAATATGTGTAGTTAATGAATGACTTGTGAAGAATTTGTATAATAAATTAAATGATAGACACACAAATGATACACATAAATCTTGATTGGATAGCTACCATAGTGCATTAAGTTATTTTAATTTATCTCATTCAGGAATTTATTCGCCCATCCTTTGCGAACTTACAAGTTTGTTAAATTATGATAATTGCTAATTAGATCATTTCCAATGCTGAATGTCCCATACATCACATTTTTTATATTCTTTATTTTTGCTCAAGTTGTGAAAGAGACATAATAAGACATTAGATCATTTATTCTGCCCAATGCCATATTGTTTCATCTTTTCTTTTAGTTGTAGAAGGACGTTTTTTGAAGCGACAGTTACTTTTCTCTAAAGAAAATATTTCATTGGTTTCAACAGAATTATTAATTTCTTACTTTTCCAACAAAGTATTATATTTTCCAAAGTAAAACAAACTAATTTGATGCCCACAGTAGATAAGTTCTAGGAATTCAAATTTCTGTTATATGCTGAAACATTCATTTCTACAACTATTTGACTATAACTATTTGACTACTGTAGTGCAAGTGAGTTAAATTTGTCGAAGAATTAAGTGAGAACTAGAAAAAGATTTGTAGCAATCCCCTGTGGGCATCAACCATGTCATTCACCCATAATGATTTTACAGTATAGAGTTTTAAACCAAAGTGTTGCAATATCCAGAAAGGAAAGTCTTCCCATGTGAAATATCATCAAATATAGACACATTTAACCAACTTTGAGCAAGCAAGTCCCCTTATTAGTTGTTCAGAATTACATGACATTATTTATATACTGTGATGTTTTTGGAGAAAATGGCCAAGTTTTTCAACATTTGAGATAACCTGTTGACCCCTTGAAGCTCTGAGAGATAAACCCTTACAGGAGCTTTAAGGGCACATTTAAAGAATGAGTATGAACTCTGAAGCAGATTTCATTATCTGCCAGGTACATTTTGTTGAAGACCTGTCGAGCCCATTC
Organism: Apostichopus californicus; assembly: GCA_020650975.1. NCBI lineage: Eukaryota > Metazoa > Echinodermata > Holothuroidea > Aspidochirotida > Stichopodidae > Apostichopus > Apostichopus californicus. The sequence goes on from JAIPMN010007263.1 coordinate 15,813, forward strand.
ACAAAACTAAACTGAACTGACTTTGACCAAACGATGTTCGCCAAAAGAAAATCATAGCATTAGAGAATCCACAGATTAATTGTAGCTTTAGTTTTGGGGTTATGTTTAAAAGGTTTCAGACTTGCATGTTGACCTCATGTGACCTCAACTAATTTCAATAGGATTCTTGCAGTCACCAAGCTGGATCTACATACTAAGTATGAAGTTTAAGACAGATACAATTCTTGTGTTATCATGTTTACAAGATTTTCAGACTTTCACTTAAATGTTGATAACAAATGACCTTTGACCTCTACCAATTTCAACAGGGTTCTTTTACTCAACAAGCTGAATCTACATACCATGTATGTAGTTCAACAAAGATGTATTTTTGGAGTTATCATGTACAGTATATACACAAAGTTTTCAGACTTTTGACCTCTGTTAATCCAAAATGACCATTGAACTTCACAGAAAACAATAGGCTTCTTTTATTCAATAAGACGGATCCACATATCAAGTATGAAGGTAATCCACCATTAACTTTTTGAGTTACAGTGTTTACAAACAAGTGTCACATACATAGACACACACACACACCATCACCATTGCATAGATTCCTTTTGCCACCGGCAAGGAATAAACAATTAGCAACTTTTTCTGGTCCCATACGTCACTCTGTATATTAATTACGATACTACCTTGTAACTGAAAGTGACAAAACTTTTGTCTGTATACATTTAAGTGTTACCCTGTAACAATTACAAAAAGAAAAAAATATATCCAGAAATTTGTCTTTCTTATCATTAGTAGAAACAATTAGAGCCTCTGAAATTTCCAATATAAAAGAATGCAAATAGCTTTGACTTGCCCTGAGATGAACCAGAATGCAAAATGCTTTGAGGTTTTGATTCCTCTGTTACACTAGACTTCTGCTTCTTCACCAGAAATAACTCTTATAATTTTAAATGTCCTGAACCACTATTTTGATGTACAATTACACCATGGCATGATAAACACAGGTCAGTCCTTTGTACATGTGACAATACACACCTCCACCAAAAACAATAGGGGTCTTGTACTCAATGCCAAGCATCCACACACCAAGTATGAGAAGTACTCACGATTCCTACCTTGAGATACCATGTTTATATCAGAGTTTGACATCTGGTGACCTAAAATGAACATTGACCTACACCAACAACAACAGGCTTCTTGTACTTAATATGGCAAATCCATATACCATGTATATATGCGAAGTATCCACGATTTTTATCATGAGATATCAATTTTTCAGTTTGACCGCTGGTGACCCAGATGAACAATTTTGAGTTCTTCTATTCAATATACTGTAACGCATCCACATGCCAAGTATGAAAAATATCAATGTTTCCTAACTTTAATTATTTGTGTTTACAAGGTTTCAATATTTGATCTATGGTGACCTCAGATGACCTTTAAACTAAAACAAGAGTTCTTTTACTCAATATAACACGTCTTTCACTCAACATAAAACATCTGTTACTCAATGTAACACGTCTTTTACTCAACATAGGTTACACATATTTTGTCAAAATTACAATGAGTGTATCACCCAGACCATGGTCTTACAATACACAATTTGTGTTTTTCATCAGAACTATAAATTTTTGTTTTGTCAAAATTTTATCAAATATGTAAGAGGTCATTTTCACTCAGATTTTAGAATTTTTATTTAAGACAATTCAAGTTGTGCAACACTTGTTGTGTAAAAGTCTTCCCTGATACTAAAAGTAAATTTTATACTCAAGAAAATTTTTGTAATATTCACTTCAACATAACATTTAACTGGCCTATTTCACGCTGAATATTGTGTAATTTTTTATTTGGTAAAAGTTATATTTACATTTTCCAAGTTTGAAGACTGTAGGCATTTGCACCACGAATATATGCCGATGAAATGGCAGATACAGGGAACAGTGAATAGTACATCAAGTGCTGCACTACAATAAATTGGCAATTCTGTAACCTGCGGAGTCTCAGCAGGATCCTCTGCATTTCAGGTTAGTACATGAGGGCTTTGGATGTACATGCCTGCAATTCTTTTCTAGCTTTCTTCCGAATCCTATGATCTTTGCTCTGATGAATCACCCAACTCTACTCAAAGTTTTACCTCCTGCTGTATGCACTTGTTGGTGTCACTACCATTCCATTAGCTGTTACCGAAATATGAAAAAAACTTAGTTTACTGAAATATTTTTATGTCATTGTCTTTGAAATATGAAGGACTTTCCCTTGGGTTAAAGGTTTTGAATATGTACAGTAGGATGTAGGAATGGGCTTCATATGTTTGTGCTCCAAGATGATATTACAAAGGCTTTCCATTTTCTTCTTCCTTCTCACAGCAGAAATTGAAGTTACCAGTTACAATTTTAATGTAGTACCTTAGATTTCCATGGAAAGTAGCTGAGTCCACACTTTGACCATCTGATTGGGCAGCAACACTCTCAATGGTGAGGTCTTGTTTATCCTTGTGACCTACTAATATGAAAGGAGTGCTGTTGTTTCCTCGAACAGAATGGAAAATTTCCACTATTGACTGCAGTAAAATGGCTTTCCGGTCTTCTGCTGTAAATGAATACTTGATTGTATCAGTAACTAAACTTTCATAGGTTTTACATTCTGACACAGAAGATACATCTTATCACCTATGTATTTACTCTTTTTTTGTAGGAACTAGCCAAAATGGACATCAGGTCCTTATTTAAACACACTGTATGCATAACAAAGTTTACAGTAGATTTTTATTATTTTATACATTTTCTAACATATCATTTTAAAATAGTAAAAGTCTGACAAATCCAGGTTCCAACTTGTTAAAATGGTATGTGATTTGTAGTGATTTTGCACTATGTCTATGACAAGCAATAATGTACAGTATTATGTATTGTTTTGCAAAAGATACTGGTTTATGCTTAGGCTACAGATTACAGTGGCTTATATAAATTCAAACATTTAGGTAAGGTTAAAAAGCAATTGCTACAATTGTTCATGAGTGAACAAGAAAAGATATATGGCATACTGGAATATAGAGATACTGAAAAATATTCAACAATCATTGACAGTGCAATTTTTGAGTGGAAAGCAATCTGCTAGTATCGGCCAACTTCTATTAGTCAATACTGCGATTTCTTTTCGGCCATTGTAATGAGTGATGAAAGAGAGATGAATCTACTCAGAACTGACACTCCACCGAACTCCAGTGGTCACAAAACATCAGGAGTCGACCAAACTGCCAAACTCACAGTAGCATTAAGACTTTATGGGATTCTGCCAGTTATGATAAAATTCAATGGCTGAAAAGTACATTTTTTATGCTGTGGTCAGGGACAATGCACATTGATGCAACTTTTTGCAAATATTATAAATGGCATAAAAAGGGGACTGCCCAGAACCAAATTCAACATATATACAGTACCATGCAGTTTAATACAATACCTTCCATCTGTCTCCAGTGTTCCTTAGGATCACCACTAAATAAAAGGTTTTTCAATATAAATGCCTGCAGAGGGGCAATTATTGCACATGGTCCACCTTCTCTTTGCAACAGAGCCATTGGTTCATCTTCACTAAATATAAATCCTTGGAATGAAAAAGATTGATAAACCTTGAATAACCTTGAATACTGTTAAAAACATGTACAGTATGTTATGGTGAACCACCTCAAATAAAAAATCTGATGGTCACTAACAGATGATTACACAAGAAGGGATCTCCAAAACAACTGTACTTAATGTGCATACATGAAATAATTGTAGGAAATGTAACATGTCACATTTTTCTCAATCCTCTTGTAACTAGTTTGAACCAAGCAGGGTAGCCTACAACATTAGACCCACTGTACATTAATTTAAGACATTATTAATATGGCATAATGTGTTTGCCAGCTGATCTTAAGATTGATCATCACTGTTGATGATGCAAAATATTAACTCAAATTTATATTAAGGTTCTCCAGATTTGTGTTCACAAGCATGTTTTATCAAAAATTTCATGTGGCCCTGCATCTATTGAATATTTATTTAGCAAACCAAAGTGGCACTGAAAATGTTGACCTGCTCCACCAGACCACCACCATATCTATCTCAAATACATGAAGTCAAAACATAGTATGGTATGGAGAAATTTCAATTTGAGTTAATGAGGAGGCAGGTCTATGACATCACAGATGTGAATCATGATCTCTCACCACAAAGATTGACATTTGACCATGAATAGAGATGTAGTGGCCATGGATGGAAGGTTGTAACTTTCGGTACTTTTCACCAGTATAATACTTTCGTTTTCAGTGGGTAAGTGGTTTTATCGATACACAAAAAAATACATGATTAAAAGAAAGGGCACTTTCGGAGAAAGCAAACCTGTGTTTTTCTATTTCAATTGATGGGTTCTGGGTTTTTTGCCTAACCGCAAATTGCCTAACGATCACAAATGTTTAATGCATTTGTTACACAGTCCAAGCCCAAGTATCTGTAATATGGCATATACCATGTAAGGAAAGGGATGATTGATTAATTATACATATGTACTTATGGGACTGTCAGGGTAAAAGATGCTTTGTGCTGCCTTTTATACTAAATATCAACCACATGAAGATTAAAAGTTATCAGCATTTCCGATTCACTATGCAATCAAGCAAACGAAACAAACGATATTGATTTGTAAATAAAACTGTAAATATAACTTTGTTATGAAATAAAAAATAACAATTTGTAGTCTGATGTATTTTTTAGTTATTATAAAATGGCATGGTTAGACACTTTAAATGCTCATATAATTATGTAAAAATTGCATTGACCATAAATGCTTTCGGTGCCCCTACTCAGATTCATTTTTGCCCTCATGCCCTTCTCATTTGCAGTCATGCCCTTCACAATTGGAATTTACCAATGGCCTTTTTGCTGCACATGCCCTTTTTGAGGCTTATGTTAAGCCCTGCCATACTTAATAGTAGAACGTTGTTGTCTTGACCTACATACTCAGTTAAGTTACTAGAGGAAAAAATGTACGTCCCAGGGACCCAAGCCCCCCCAAAAGGTCGCGTCCTGTGTAAAAAATTTGCGTCCGGAGCGAACACCAATTGCGTTTGTGTTACCTACTTTTGCTAGTGTAGTTGTAAAGATGCGATTGTATCAACTTTGTGAATGTTATACACAATTTATAGGGCACATGGCTCAGTCCATTAGCTTCGTTGCTTGACAGGGACGTTCGTTTCAACCAATGTTTACCCCCACACCCACCCCACTTCATCCGCCCTTGTACTTCCCTACTATCCACATCTGTAGTAGCTCCATGATTTGACCTTGCAGCGAATCCAACAACCAACTCTTCAAAAATCCCTGTACCTACAGTGTGCATATTATCTCACTAAATTCCATATAGTTCACTTTACTACTGCATGTACATAGGCCTGTTCGACTACACAACTACAAATCTCTGTAATGGAGTGTTGAAAACCTTGTACCCTGATTGTTATGATATGATTGTTTTCAAACGAATTCAATGATCTGTAGGATTGGGAGAAATTTTGGTTAGATTGTCAGAAGAAGTTGTGGTTTTTGGAAATGAAAGATGTTCATTCAAAATGTGCATCATTAAAGAGGTTATGAAATGAAAAAAAAAATCTTTATCATCGTATTCTGTACACTCGTAGCTTTCCAATGATACCCAATTTGTGTCAAACGAAGCTTGCATTCTCGAGGAATAAACGATCAAAAATTCGAGGGTAATAAAAACTTTCTAAAAATTGTTGTATTTACGGTAACGCGGCGTGACGTCAGTCGAGGAACTCAGCTCACTTCCGAGACGCTATGTTTACATTCTTAAACGTCTGAGAACACACACCATTACACTGTTGCAGTGCTCCGTAGTAATTTAGATTTGGTGTTTGGAGTTTGTTTTTACGTAAATTTATCTCGTAAATGTTAAAAATGCCGAGCCGATATGTGGTATCAGGTTGCTCGACCACAAGTTAAGACGGATTTCTACTGCAAGCTTTTCCAAAAGATGACAGAAATCGATGAATTTGAACACGACTCGCTCAAAACATTACACATACACAACGTTACGAGTGCCTGTAGGCCTATACTGTTGCCAAATTACTTGTTATGACCATAGCCTAGGCCTCCTTGATACAGCAAATGACGATTTTTTTT
>JAIPMN010007264.1:0-52385 GCA_020650975.1 Apostichopus californicus
AATGCACACTCAGTGTGGGCCTCTCATAGTTAATCTTCATAGTCCTTAATCCTTTCACCTCTTAGCTCCAATTGTTCCATGGTAACTCTCATGGTTTATATTCACAGTCCTTAAAGGCATTGAAGACTCGCCCCAAACCGCATGCGGCCATCTGAAAAAGTTAAAGTAAAGAAAAAGTTTTGTTGTTTCTTTGTCTTAACATTTTAAAACATTTCAATGAATATTTTATCACACTACTTACCTTTATCCTTACCTTTTTTGTTTTAGTAAAAAATTGCTACTTTTCTTGTCCCATGGTCACATGTCCTGTACTGTACGTCACATGTCTGTGTTAACAAGCTGGCAGGACATTGCAGATCTATGACAAAGTTAGCACTTTAGTTTTAGGGAAAATAAGTACAGTACATGTATAGTGTTTTTGTCAAATTTCAAAGTATTTGATAATTAATTTGAATGCACACTCAGTGTGGGCCTCTCATAGTTAATCTTCATAGTCCTTAATCCTTTCACCTCTTAGCTCCAATTGTTCCATGGTAACTCTCATGGTTTATATTCACAGTCATTAAAGGCATTGAAGGCTAGCCCCAAACCGCCTGCGGCCATCTGAAAAAGTTAACTTTCTGTTGCTTGCAAGTGACGTTTTGTTCGTGTCGCTACAAAATGCAGACAGTAATGAAAAATGATACCTTGATTTACTTCGCTCCTCTCTTACCTGTCTCCCACTCCACTATTGCACTTTCCCATCTACCTAACTACACATTTGGAATATTTAAGAACTGCGCCCTCGCTCCCTAGGCACCGCCCACTAACTCCTCCTTCCGAATCTACCAGCCAGGAAGAAACACTACATTTTTGTGAACGAAATCTTTTCAATTTTTTGAACGCTTTTTGGACAAGTTTTGGGACTTTTCACAGATCTGCGGATCCTAGAAGACATTTCCAACACTTCCTTAGAAGCACTGCTTAAGTATCCTTTTAAATCCGATCTTTTCACCATTTTCTCATGCCCGTTTTGGGGATTATCTTTAGCTGGACCTGAGATGTCCATCTCTGTATCGTTTATACACTGTGCTGTGGGTATTGACCGCAGCTGTATGTACTGACTGTACACTAGTGTCTAATTACCGACAGTAGCAAGCTGTGTGTGTATTTTCTGGGATCGATGGTGGTGTCTAACACTTCTGTTACACCTCATTCGAAACTAAGTCAAATTACCGGCATTAGACGTTTCTTTTTGCGGGAGTCTTAACACCCTTTAATCCCTTCACCTCTTAGCTCCAATTGGTCCATGGATGGTAACTCTCATGGTTTATCTTGACAGTCCTTAATCCTTTCAGACCTTAAAGGTATATTAAGGTATCTGTTATGTAATAGGCAGGGAATAATTTATCTGGTATCACATCACAAAATTGTATACAAAATGGACAAACTATATACTGCTAACTAGTGCAAAGATGGGTAGCATCTATTGTACACTGGAACCATACCATTTAATATATGACTGTTGAGAACATTTAAAACTGCTACACAAAATTTGAACAATAAAATTAGTCCCTAACAAGTGATGAGTTTCAACAGGGAATGGCCAAGTGAACCTTTAATAAAAACAATGCCTGGGGACAGAAGACAATTTGATAATCTTGTTCAATTTCAACCCTTTACAATTCTTCCCAATTCTTATCACAAAAAAAGTCCATTTGGATCAAATAAAGGCTTTTTACTTTAAGTTTAAAATGAAGTTGTGTACATTATAAGTGAATTTGTACAGTTGTATAACAGAGAGCGATTTTAATACCATTTATTATCTTCTGCTTCCCCCTTACCCTAGGTTCACCTCTAGAATCCATAGCTAACAGCACAGACAGGAAGTCCTCCTACATCACACTTCCCAGAAAGATTACTACCAGTTTCTGTTTGTAATCCATCAACATAATAATATACTTTTCCAACCCTTTAAGTCCCAGTAGATCACTTACACTTTAGACCTCCACAGTAACTTTCTAGGACAGAAACCTTACACCTCTCTGTGGACCTAATATCAAAATATGTATTAACCTTTGACCTCCACATGTGGTAACTCTCTACAATAGAACTCCTATCCATGTCTGTGCACCTAATGTCAGATCTCTGCCAAGAAAGTAACCTCCAGAATGACATCATTGATTAAAAAAAAAAGAACAGAGAGAAGACATCTTTCCCTTTTAATTACAAATTCATCCAGTAATACTGAAACCAAGATTAATAGGTGTATTATAACAGAGCATTTTCACTCTTATAATATCTTAGCTCAGATAGGAATTCCTCCAACATGACAGTCACTTCTAAGAAAGATTACTAACAGTTTTTGTTTAGAAACCATCACATCAATATTATACTTTTCCAACTTTCAAGTCCCCAAAGAACCATTACCCTTTGACCTCTACATGTGGCAACCCTCTACAATAGTAATCCTATCCATTTCTGTGCACCTAGTATGCAGATCTCTACCAAGAAAGTAACCTTCAGTATGAGTCATATCAATGATGTCATAGTGTGATCATGACATAGTAGCAGTAACCTCTGTTTTAGAAAGGTTAATATGTGGACAGAGTAACTTCCTGTCCCATCATGTGTTATCCATTGTTAAGATTCTCCTTTTAACTTATAAGTGAAACTTATAAGTGAACTCGCCCCACGTGACTTTACCGGACGACCTCTGTAATGCTTCGCTCTTCCTCCTACATACACCTGCAGTTTGCCCCTGGTCCTTAAACTAGGACTCGCTATGGCGATTGTGCATTTTCTGTTGCTGCTGTACCTGCTCTTGGGAATGAACTCCCAATCAGTGTGTGTGATTCCTCCACACTTGAAATTCTCAAAAGACAGCTTAAAACATTTCTTGTATCTTCTTAGTGTTTGTTTGCTATGTTCCTATTTTCCTTTGTTAAGCGCTCAGAAACATTTGTATTTATTATCGATTATTCTTATTACTATGTAACTTTCACCAATTGTATTGAGTGTGATTTTATCTCCAGGAGCAGTGCTTACTCCTTAGCATGGCTCAATCAAGCTTACTTTCCCCCTCACACACTCACTGTACTCTGTAGATATCTAGCCAGATGAAGATCTAATATACCGTCTGATTCAACTACTTGTTCATGTCCTTATTTCTGGTTCGCTTACCCTAATTGTCACATTGTGACACTCAGTGTGTATCACTCCTATTCTCCACTGCACTGGTTACCTGTTTCTTACAGGATAAACTTCAAGATCATCCTGCTCACATATAAAGCCCTGCATGGATTAGCACCAGAATACATGAGTAGCATGATCAGTCGGAAGACCACCACCCGCTCTCTCCGATCCTCAAATCAGCTACTGCTCCATGTACCTAAGTGGAAGCTCAAGTCATTTGGTCAACGATCGTTTTCTAACCCGCTCCTACTCTTTGGAACTCACTTCCACTGCACATCAAGTTGGCAACCAACGTTAACATTATCAAATACAGACTCAAAACTTATCTATGTTTGACTGCCTTCCCTGAGCACTAGCGCCACTGAGCATTGGTCTTCCACTGGATATTGGCGCTATATAAATTTGCATTTATGATTATTATTATTGTTTGGTGGGTGTCTGTCACTTCATTTTTATCCCTTTTCATTCTTTTAGTTGGTCATCTTTGAGTCCAGATGTCCGAGGTCAGCATTTGCACAAGATTGCGGATATTCTCGAGTCCCGGCTCGACGAGTTTGCTGAGATAGAATCCCGAGACCAAGGAAAACCGGTTGGACTGGCCAAGAAGGTAGACATCCCCAGAGCTGTCCTAAACTTGAGGTTTTTTGCAACAGCAATTCAGCACACACTGAATGAGTAAGTAATTAAATATTAAAGGGGCTGCTATCTATGTGTGTGATATTTGTGTAGCAATTTACCTATTTTCATTTTTAGTATATTGTAACTTTTGTTGGCATTTTCAAGACCAATACTCTGCCATTTAATGGTTTGTCAGGGAATATTGGAATACTTTATATAAAAACATCTATAATTATGTATCACTTCTATTGTATGCAAGTTCTCTAATACAGCTTATTAACAATTAGATTCTCCTTCTTCTGCATAGTTCTGCTAGTCATTCATTGACCTTTATGATGATGATGATGATGGTGGTGGTGAGGGTGGTGGTGATGAGGGTGGTGGTGATGAGGGTGGTGGTGGAGTGGTGGTGAGGCTAGTGGGGGTGAGGCTAGTGGGGATGAGGGTGATTGTGGTGGTGGAGTAGTGGTGAGGGTGTAGTGGTGAGGGTGGTGGTGATGAGGGTGGTGGTGGAGTGGTGGTGAGGCTAGTGGGGGTGAGGCTAGTGGGAATGAGGGTGATTGTGGTGGTGGAGTAGTGGTGGTGGAGTAGTGGTGGTGGTGAGGGTGTAGTGGTGAGGATGGTGGTGGTGAGGGTGATTGTGGTGGTGAGGGTAGTGGTGGTGAGTGAGTGGTGGTGTGGTGGTGAGAGTGTCGATGGTAAGGGTGGTGGCGGTGAGGGTGGTAGTGAGGGTGATGGTGATGAAACAAATTGATTGATATTTTTCTTCCTTCTAGTTCAACAGTACAGAGTAAGTTTGGTGTTGTGAACTATACGACTAAGAATCCCATCGGTGTAGCCGGGTTGATCAGTCCCTGGAATCTGCCTCTCTACTTACTCACCTTCAAGATTGCTCCATGCATTGCAGCTGGTAACACATGCATCTGTAAACCAAGTGAAATGACCTCAGTCTCTGCATGGATGTTATGTGAGGTCATGAAACAAGCAGGTACAGTATATATATTAGAACCACAGTACTTGTGAAGAGCTGTAGTGATCTGTAATATAGCAGATTAGGTATATATCTGGCATTGTAACATCAGCAGATTGAATGTATTGACTTCTGAATGGTAGAGAAAGAAGGAAGGAAGAGGGCTTTAGAGAGGGTCATTGAGGGCACTGTGCAAGAATGGTATCAGTTGTTACGCTATGAGGCTTGTAAGCATGTTTGTAAATACCCAAACCAGTAAGATTTGGGGTATTGATCAGTACTTGGAACCATTGTCTGGTATCACATAACATATGCTGTACAAGGTGTACACTGCAAGATTCAAAGATGTATGTAACAGTATTGACTCACGGTTGGAGTGGAGTCCACCTAACCCGGGTCCACAAGGCCTCAAGTCTGAGTCAAGTCCAATTTCACTAGGGTCCAAGTCTGATTGGGACTGGATTTTTGAGCTTCTCTTGTGTACAGGGCATTAGGGAAGGGTGGAGGGTACGGGTGGGGGTGGAGCACTTACCATACCAACCTATAGTTGAGACCTGGGTGGGAAAAATATGCTGCCTACATAATATTGATTAATTTACCCAAAATGCAGAGAAGTCTCACTGAACTAATATATGCAGTCTGTTAAATAATGTCTATATAACTAATTGTAAACTAAGGACATTAGGGTTATAATCATTACTAAATGTTAACTGGCTTAGTGTGTAATTTATACCTTATAGGCTACTGTACATGGATGCTCTGACTTGCGCGTACAGTATACTTGTATGCCAAGTCTTACTACAGCCCACAAAATAAAATCTGCTACAGCCTGACATGCTCAGTGTAACCTTGACAACAGTGGGCGTGGCTTCATTTGGGCTCTTTACTATTATCCCTTGAAGCCAAGTACCCCAATATATGTGATGTGGACTATGTTCACATTAACCTTCCCACCCAATTCCTTCCCTATCATTGCTGTGCTAACCTCCACCCCTCTCCACAACCGCAAACCAGAGGATACATCATACATATCTGATATCAAATTCAAGGTTAATGTTGTATTAGTGTATGCATAAATTCAAATTGATCCATAGATAATTAGTGTACAAACTTCACATAGACAGGCCATGGCAGCTGTTACCATGCAGTGACCTATAGCTATATATGCTACTAGTTAGTTTATTCACATTTGATTAAGATAACTATAAGAGCAAGAACCTCCTTCATATCAGTTATTCAGCCTGATTTACTATACAGTAGTCTACATAGTGGATTTATTGTCAAATTTGTGGACATTCAGGATGCAAAATAATAGTTTATCTCATCCTCAGAAAACTTTATGATTTGAATAGATGCTTTCAGGAGCTTCACTGACAATAGGGCCTCACAGATCATTGTGTTGCAATAAATCAATAAGTAACAAGTTTGTAATAACAATGCCATGGTGCAAGTTCAAGCTTGTAGTTGTTGTCAACACTTCTATTTCAGCCAATGAACTATTCTCATCAACTCATTGTAATAACAATGGAATAAGCCAGGAAGTCTGCATCTGCTAGGAATTCCCTCTTTTGTTATTCAGATGTATAGGAGCAGATCTTCATTGTTCCTGTCACTGATAAACATTCTTTAAGTTGTCAACACTTCTTTGAGCCCATTTCAGCCAATGGACTATTCTCATTCACGGCATTATAATAACAATGGAATAAGCCAGGAAGTCTGCATCTGCTTGGAATTCATTCTTTTGTTATTCAGATATATAGGAGCAGATCTTCATTGTTCCTGTCACTGATAAACATTCTTTAGCTCTACAAGTTAGGGAGCTGTATAGTCTGCACATGTTTGCAACACTTTTGGATGCAAGCTCCTGTGAACAAGTGCATAGTTATACTACATTATAGTACTACACCCTTAGGCCTTACAACAGGCTTTTAGGGCTACTCACAGAATTCTCAGGACCTTACCAGCCAAGGAAAGCATACAGCGATAGCTGTTTCAGCCAGGGATGTTTAGACTCATTATTACTATTCTACTAGTCACTATCAGCAGCTAACATAGCTTACATCATGATACTTCTTGAACGGTAATTCTCTTTAGTAGAGCTTAGCAAGAGCAACAATATTTTATACCTGGAAGCTATTTTATACATGGAAGCCATTTGCATTTGTTGCCCAGCAAAGTGTACAAACTTGAAACAGGAACCCAGCTGCAAAATTATATTCATTTAGTTCAGCAAGCAAGAACATATCCTGAAACATCTTGCAGGGTAAGTCCTGTATTCACAGCCTGTCTTATAGGATGCTAGAGGATCTTCACCAAAGCACATCGTTTGCTGGACGCCATGTTCCTCAACAAACTGTAGCCAGCTTTAGTTTGTATTTATAACCTCTAAGATGTCGTGTGGGGTTAAGAACTACTTGCAATTTTTATACAGGACTTCCTCCTGGTGTGGTCAACATGGTGTTTGGCTACGGACACAAAGTTGGCCAATCGATGGTTGAACATCCCGAGATTCCAGTCATTTCGTTCACTGGTGGCACTGCAACTGGCAAGAAAATTATTAGCAGCAGCGCTGCAAACTTCAAGAAATTGTCCTTAGAGGTAGGAACTATATATAATAAGTTTGTTCTACTAAATTAAGCTTAAATGTATGCATGTGTAATTTAAAAATGATTCAGTTCAGAGTCTAATTTACATGTTTGAGTTTGGTACTATTGGTTAATCAAGTGTTTGTGACACTTGATAAATAGAGCTAGTTTGATAGCCTTGTACAAGTTCATACATTAACATGTTGTGGAGAAGTGCTACTAAATGAAGCTTAAATGTATGGTGTAATTTAAAATAATTCAGTTCAGAGTCTAATTTACATGTATGACTTTGGTACTACTGGTTAATCAAGTGTTTGTGACACTAGATAAATAGAGCTCTATTTTGATAGCCTTGTACAAGTTCATAATACATTAAACATGTTGTGGAGAAGTGCTTTTGGCAACCAGCAAATCCTGTCATAACTTTTAGATGTGTGACTATTATGAAGGCCAAATAATATTTCAAATTATGTTAACACTCAGCTTAATAGCTTGTTTCTCACTAGTGGAATAAGTAGCTGTTTAGTAATATTTTGCAGTTATGAAGGCTCTAATTTGGGAAGTCAGTCAACTCGGTACAAACCAACTTGGCACAGAACTGTACCGAGTTGGTGCTTACCAGTCAAAACGTCCCTTTACCAAAACGTCCCCGTACCAAAACGTCCCCGCTTTTGGTCAAAACGTCCCCGTTGGTCAAAACGTCCCCGTTAGTCAAAACGTTCCCGTAAGTCAAAACGTCCCGTCTATCACATTCATTCACAGTTGTGAATATATATTAATTTTAAGTTATTAGTATCTTCAGAAAAAAAAAATCGTATGTGCTGTAGGAAAATATATATCACTTTCATCCAGTCCGTCTAGCATATTCCAAAAGTAACTTAATATAACATTAATATCTCATAAAAACGTTATGCCGACGTTTTTATAACACCACATTTAACGTTTAAAAATGTTATGATAACGTTTTGTGTTTGCTGGGTTGTACATAAACAAAACAAAAATCTTTTTTATTCCTTTCCCTCAATATCGTATATATTCATTCAGAAACCATCTCGTGTTTAAAAAAATCCTATTACCCTACAGCCCTCTTGCATTCCCTTTTCTAGTAGCTTACCTCAGAAAATTATACTCAAAAATGTTTCCGCCCTCATTACCGGCACTTCCCACTCATAAAAACTGTGTTTTCAACCTAAACTATACTTATATCCTTACTCTTTGATTTGAACTTAAAACATCCACACTTGCATTCCAACTGATTATAAAAGCGGGGACGTTTTGACTCACGGGGACGTTTTGACTGCGGGGACGTTTTGGTAAAAAGCGGGGACGTTTTGGTCTTAAAAAAGCGGGGACGTTTTGGTAAAGGGACGTTTTGACTGGATACCGAGTTGGTAGTATACCAACTCGGTACAGTACCGAGTTGGTAGGTAAAAGCTGTAACGAGTTGGTCATGACCAACTCGGTACACTTTTTTTTTAATCGTTTTATATGACCAGAGTTTATTTCTTATGGTTCTTAAATTGTTATAAAGAACTGTTGGAATTTGGGAACGGAATTTACGGTTTTAATTTGTTAAATTCATTCAATAAAAATTAAAAAACTTTACATTCAAAGGAAAAGTTAAAGCAACACAACTTGTTTGCTTTAAGGCACCAAACGAAAATATAAACCAACCATATCCAGCAACTTATGCAAGAATTATTTGTTAACCAAAATAACATGAATGAATATATCATGTGATGTCAACTTGCAATTCGCTTGCCCTAGTCTTACGTACACCCCACAGAGAAAAGGAAAGAAACATTAACAAAATATTAGTTAGTGTAGACCTTGAGAGAAGCAGTTTAAACAGACTTTTTGTCTGTTTGATACCTGATTTGTGAAATATGATAGTATTCTCTTTGCCTTGTCTAGCTCGGAGGTAAGAATGCTGCTATAATATTTGACGATGCTGATTTAGAGCAGTGCATTCCAACGGCCGTTCGTTCCAGTTTCACCAATCAAGGAGAGGTCTGTCTCGCCACCAGCAGGATCTTCGTCCAGGAGAAACTTTATCCAAGGTTTTTGGAATTATTCATAGAAGCTACAAGGTGACTATTTATTTACCCCTGTCCCCCTCCTATTTCTTGGAAGGTTTCTGCTTGCGGAGTATTGGTGAACAGCAGTTTTTGAAACCTAAATAACTGTCAACAAATGATGTAAATATGTCTCACTGTTTTAGATTTGTACAAATTTAATGGTTTAATGTCTTAGAAAGGTTCCCCTGTGGAATAGTTGTAGGGTGATGACGGTTATGGGTTAATATGACCTGTGACATGCTAATCTTCGGATTCCATTGTCTCCTCCTGAAACCAAGATGGACGTGCTTCTGGCAAGAGAGCAGAGTTAACCATCACAATTAGCAACCAAATGTAAACAATGGCATTGTAATGATAACATGGTAATTGGGTGGGGGAGTGGAGGGACATGCCAACCAACCCTTTTTCATTCCCCAGTGAATGAGGTCACCAGGAAGAAAATCCTGTGGCGACTAGATCTTTATTTTTCCCAAATTCTGGTCGCCCAGAATGAAAATGTAAACGCCACTTTGATATGCTAAATATTAGTACAAAAAAAAAACTAGGCTCAACATCGAGTAGCACTACTGTCAGTACTGACTACACTAACGTTGAACTTTACAGCTAGTAGTTAGTACTGATGACAGAGGCTAGTTACATTTTGATTTTAAAATAATGACATAGGCTAATGTATATTATTTTCTATCAAAATGGGTACGGTGAAAATTATCTTACTTTATGTTTTCATGTTTAAATACGTAGAGTAGGTGTAAGATAAGGTATAAAAGCTTCCTCAATAATTTCTATTTGCTTTTGTTTCTTTCATTAACTTGTTAATAACTTCATATAATTAACATTACTACTGACATTACACTGCCGCCGCTGATTATGCTCGCTCTCCACGTCTATTGGATCAGACCATATAAATATCCAATTTAGCTCTTAAACAGTTATATGCAGGCCCAGGGTTCGCATTAGCTGCTAGATTGCAAGATTCGCGCAATTTAATCTCATTTGGAATAAACGATTAGTAAAAAGCCACTTGCGATTATTATTTTTTAGTTATCCCGTCTATAACCCATAAACAACTCATAAAATTCCTTGTCAGCCTTTCCTTCTATGAAATAAACGAATGAATAAATAATAATTTCTTCCACATGGTAGCCTAACACCACACTAAGTCAATGGAAATCTAGCTAAGCCTAACCATCTGTTTATTCGCTGAAATTGTGACGCAGTTATATGATATCCATGGAATACTTTCATTATTGCTGTTACGTTCGACTACATTGTTGCCTAACATATCACACTAAGTCAATGGGGTAATCTAGCCTAGCCGTCTGTTTATTAGCTGAAATTGTGACGCAGTTATAAGATATTCATGGAATACTTTCGTTATTCCTGTTATCTTCGACCACATGGTAGCCTAACAACACACTTAGTCAATGGGAAATCTGCCTAACCATCGGTTTGCAAAAAAAAATCATACTTTGCGTAGTATTCGGGTAATAAATTAGGCACCGGGTAGTACCGCGTCGGGCGGGTACCTTCGTTATTTTTGTAAAGCATTGGTGAAATTTTCAGCTGCAAAAACTGATCGCCACAGTATTATCGGGCTGGCGACTCGCATAAATATTTCCAGAAATTCTCATCGCCAGCCGAGAATGGTCGTCGACCATGGCGACCGTAATGAAAAAAGGTTGATGCCAACCATCTGGCTGGGTGATGGTCTAAGATGTTGTGGGTCACTGAACATTATAATGGTCTGTGCTTTAACAGATGTTTAATGCTGTTGAGATCAATGTATTGGATTGTGTGTATATAGTGAGCTCAAATCATACATCTTTTCAAACAATTCTACTTTATACTTCTAAACATCACTGACAACTTTTAATATTGATTTTCTCTTCCATCAGTCAAACTTGGCATTAATCCCAATTCACTGATTTAAAATTGAAGAAATATTTCAACAATTCTGTCTCTTCAGGAAACTGAAAGTTGGACCGCCAACAGAAAGCACCACTGATGTAGGGGCTCTGATCAGTAAAGAACACTTGGCAAAGGTCAAAGGTTACGTGGACATCGCTATTGAAGAAGGAGGTCGCATTGAATGTGGAGAAAGAAGCCAAGATGAGGAATTATCTCTTCCAGAAAGTCATCGAAATGTACGTAGAATTTAAGTGTATAAGAATTGTAGCAAAAATGGGTTTTACATGAATTATGGGCCTCTTAACAGGCCTACACAAAGAGCCTCGTTCACCATACACATCTCAAATAAGACATTACAATGAAATTGTGAGGTACAATGTTTATTACTATATGGAGGTACAGTTCCAGGGTATAGTTTACCTTGGACATTTGTAGTGGGAATTGACCATAAAAGCCATTCGAGGGGGTGGGGGGGGGAGAGGGGGCATGTAGGTAGATCCCACCGGTGCATTGTGATATCATGCTATTTGGGGTGAGAAATCTGCCAACTCACCTGTGGGTCAAAGGTTGATATTTAGGATACCTACTGCAGGGATGTGCCCACTAAAAATTACCGCCCAGCACTGTCTTAAAGATCGTGAATCCCGCCCAGCACTATTTTCATCTTAAATCCCGACATTCCTAACAATATATTTCACAAAAAAAAGATTAAAAATGTAAATTTTCAGCAAATATAGTGTATGTGCTTAAAAAGCTACACAAGTGCCAGCATTTGGCATCTGAGCACCTTCAAAATCAAAAAAATTCTCAACCGGGAGGGGGACACCCCCTCTCCCTTAGACCCCTCCCCAAGGACGGCGATCAGTATACCCGGCACTCAGAAAATCCTGGGCACATCCCGGCTACTGGATGTCACACTGGATGACAATTACATGTTGAAAAACAGAATGTTTCTGGCCGTAACTTTTGCTAATGCTAGTGTTTTTTTTTTCATCATTGAGACTGTCATATATGTATATATGTTTGGATTGATAGTCAAAGGGACACCTTCCTGCACAACCCTCCCTTACCACTGCCATTATATTATTATTTATTCTGTTGGGCTATATTCCTTCAATAGTGTTTTTACTTTGTGGTATTTTTCCTCTCAAGGGTTATTTCATGAGGCCGACTGTGATCAGCAACTTAAAAGATACCTCTAGGTGCATGCAGGAAGAGATATTTGGCCCTGTCACATGTGTGGTACCATTTCAGACGGAAGAAGAAGTCATTGAAAGGGCCAACGGAGTACAGTTTGGCCTTTGTGCCTCTGTTTGGACCACGGATCTGGGGACCGCTCATCGGGTAGCTCATAAACTTGAGGTAATGAAAAAGTAATGAACAGATGCCACTTTTCCATTTTTTTTCCCCGTCTGAAATCCAATTTTGTTCTTCTTGTTACATATCCAATTGTTCTGTCCTATAGACCTCCATTGATCGCCATATAAGAACAACTGGCAAACTTGCAAAACTTCACACACCCACAGATCACTTCTCAGTGTGCACAGCCAGTTATTAAGCTGTACTAGGATTTCAAATGTTTCTATGCTACCGGTATAAACAGAAATGATGATATCAATAAGAAGGAACACAAAATTTCATTAGAGCTGCCTTTGAAAAAAGACAGACACAACAATTTTACTCCAAACATGGTCATGTGAAAAGTAAATGTACCGGGTATAGCCTACTGTACAGCTAGGCCAAATGGTGACAGTACTACTACTAGAATAAGTCATTACTACTGCAAATATAACACTGGCAATGTTTGTTGGTTTGTATTTAAGCCTAACATTAGTTCCTGACGTTAACCTGAGGATAACCTTGTGGGTGTGTTATGAAAGCGGTCAGTGGTTTGCATTAATATTTGAAAAAAGTGCAGGTACACTGATACCAATGTATGTGAGAGCAATTTAGGATAGGAGGATGTGCTTATGAGTACAGATGTTAAGGCCTAACAGTTAGGCTAGGCCCTAGGCTAAGTTTACTTACAAAACTTAGGATATTGGAAGCCTCAGTAAGTCAAAAATCTTGTAAACTCTTCAAAAGTAAATGTTGTATGATCTTCGTTCATGCCTGGTATGTAAATCCACTTTAGTAACTTCAAAGTAACCCTTTGATTTTGTTGAGGTCAAAGGTCACTTGAGTTTAATCAAGTTTTAAGTATACACGATAACGAAGAAAAGCTTGCTAAAAGTATGGCAAGGAATCAGCCAGTGTTTTGGCTTTTTTTTTCTGGTTCATTTGCCCAATTTGATCTCTGGGTTCTCCTTTCACTAAACTAATCCTGTTTATGTTGTAGGTTGGTACAGTTTGGACCAATTGTTGGCTGATTCGCGATCTAAACATGCCTTTCGGAGGGATCAAAGCTTCTGGGATCGGTCGAGAGAGTGCCAAGGAATCCTTAAACTTCTACACCGAAGAGAAGACTATTTGCATCAAGATGTCCTGAAAAATGGGAAGGTTAGAATGTATCAAAACTAAGCAGTCTATCTTCCAAGTGTGAAATTGTCACTGATTTATAAAAATATGTAGTACTTAATATATTTGTATTAATTATTAATTTCTGATCATGTGTTGGGTGTCAGATGCTATCAATTTTCCTATGAGGAGTATGTTTTGTTTGAAAGTACTTATCTGGCACCCTTGATTTACAACGATATCCGCACAACCAGAAAACGGTTAATAAATATGCAAATAAAATATGAATTAGAAGAGATTAAAATCTTAAAAATATGTATAAACAAAAATCATCATTGCAATTGGACCTCTGATGTCAAAATCTTGTATTCAGCAAATCTAAATTTCTTCCAGATGTGAGGCTTGCCTTAAATTGAACATTCTCCATACCAATGTATGGTTTAAAGATTGTGCCTTCCTTTTTAAACAATGCCTCTCTCCTTCCTTTTAAATGAGAACATGTTATGTAATTCTAGTCG
Source organism: Apostichopus californicus (assembly GCA_020650975.1). Taxonomy (NCBI): domain Eukaryota; kingdom Metazoa; phylum Echinodermata; class Holothuroidea; order Aspidochirotida; family Stichopodidae; genus Apostichopus; species Apostichopus californicus. The sequence goes on from JAIPMN010007264.1 coordinate 14,309, forward strand.
AGTTTATTTGTAATGTTTCGTTTACAACTACCAAAAATTCGTCCGATACAGAAATCTACCCGGAAGGCTTCCGGATATGAAAATTTGAGAGAGTGTTTGCTTATCAAATAGGTACAAATACAAATAGTACATGGTCATTCGTTTGAAGCACTGTAAGTAATTGCTGCAAAATGTATATTCTTAAAAAAGTTGATCATTGAATGATTACTTGTATTAATTTAGGTTGATTTATGAAAGCTTGGTCACCTAGGTAGCAAAACTGGAGGCAATGATATATGTGAATTTGCCCAATAGTCCAAAATAAACCTAAATTTCATAAAATTCATATTATCGCAAATAGGAAAGACTTTAACCAACAAGCAAATGAGTTTAGTTTACAGAATGTTTTTTGTAATTATGTATTTGAAAATTGTTTGGTTAGTAGACAGATCAAAAGATACAAACTTAAAAAAAAAAGGATTAATTAGCTGATTTCATCCAAATAATTAAATGAAGATATCACTGATATAAAGGTGAAAATTAAGTGCTTAAAATACAACAATTTTGGAAATTAATTTACAAAACACTAACTAGGTTCTGTTTTAAGACCTCCCGTTCATTTTTGCATAGCACTTTGTTGTACAATGCTAGTTGATCAAAACATTCCATTATATTCAAATTAATGAATATTAACCTTGGAAGTATCTTGTTCCATTATAATCAAATTAGTATTAACTATTTGCAGTGTCAGTTATAACAAAGACCACTAATAACACTGACCTGACACTTTAAGAGAGTTTAACATTTTAGACTGTTTTCATTAAAATGTTTCATTAAAATGTTTGTCAATTGGATGCAGATTACATTTTACATCGCTGGTAAATTACAATTTGGTTTCAGACATGCTGGGACTGGCAATGCCAGGTCAAAGATGCTGACATCTCTGCATCGAGGTATACTTGCAAACATGATAAAAATCATTGAGTTTATTAATAATTTCTAATTTTGATGAAATATTAAAGGATCAACAACCTATGCAATCACCATCATACTTGTAAACATGATATGTTACTACAAACTTATAGCTTCTAGTAGTGTCCAACATACCTGTACCGGTTAAATATTACTTTAAAATATTCATGAGTGGGCGGAAGCTAACATGGCAGGTTGAAATTAATGTTTCTTCCCTACAACAGCAGGACTTGCTAAGTTTACTGTCCATCTTGGAACTATTATTGATAATTTGAACAAATATGGATACGATTGAACATGGACAATGTTTGGCCCTAATAATTGCTACTCGTGTGTAACATCTCTACTTGATGGGGTATGTACTTCATTTAGGCTGATTATAATTATAAATTTGGGAGCCCTCTGTTATACATATGTAGGCTTCGGGAGATAAACTTAAAAATTACGACGTGATGCATAGGGCACACGCTCTGCCCTTGAACCTGATTGGTCCAAACTTATAGCTAACCCCTCACCAAACTCTTGATTGGTTGAGTGCCAACCCAATATGCAGATGCAGATGGGCACAGGTACAGACTTATTTAAAAAATGTGTGGCAGCACATGCCATCTCCTCTGACTGCATTGCCTTATAATAATGGTCCTGTTTCTTCTCTGTGGGCCATTTGTCTAATGTGTGGCAGCACATGCCATCTCCTCTGACTGCATTGCTTCATAATAATGGTCCTGTTTCTTCTCTGTGGGCCATTTGTCTAATGTGTGGCAGCACATGCCATCTCCTCTGACTGCATTGCTTTATAATAATGGTCCTGTTTCTTCTCTGTGGGCCATTTGTCTAATGTGTGGCAGCACATGCCATCTCCTCTGACTGCATTGCTTTATAATATTGGGCCTGTCTCTTCTCTGTGGGCCATTTGTCTAATGTGTGGCAGCACATGCCATCTCCTCTGACTGCATTGCCTTATAATATTGGGCCTGTCTCTTCTCTGTGGGCTTTTGAACTTTTGGCCACATGGAATTTTCTTGTCCTCTTCCTTTTCGAGGAGCTTCCTCAGCTTGTCATAAAGCTGCTGCACCGTCCATCCGGCCAGGTAGTCATTCTCCCGATGCATCTTTCTGACTACATCTTTTTTGGTGATTTTTTGGTTAGATTTTTTTACTGTTTCTCGATAGAGATGAAGCAGCAAAGATACATCGGAGTCCTGAAATAAGGCCCTGACTCGAGTGGGCCGTTCAGCAACGGGAGGTGGATCCTCCACATCAGTGGTGTAAGTTGGCTGAACAGAAAAAAAAATACAGATTAAATTAGTATATTGCTCCTTGTAGCTTCAAATCAGAGGCAGTAGGATGCTTTATAATAATGGGCCTGTCTCTTCTCTGTGGGCCATGTGCTCCGATACCATATGTCTGTTTCTGCCAGATTGTGTCGCAAAATTCTGTTGTCATTTATGTAAAATATTCGTTCTTCAATAGCGTATTTCTGTAAAATTTTCAGTCTTCAATATCGTATAAGCGTAAAATGTTCAGTGTTCAATAGCTGCCCGCTCAAGTCATTCTTCATTCCAGTGTGAGTCATCTCAAATGCATCTGGTCAAATTAGCTGTACATCTGTCATCTATAAGTCCAAAGTAGTCATCTCTCTCTCCTCCTCCCATCATGTCCAACCCAAAGCAATCAGCCAAGGGCCAGCCTCCACCCAGCATGTCCAAAGTATATGCAAGCCAGGTCAGGAGCAACTGTTACCTACCATATGAATAAGAGAATACAATAATCAACATTATGCAAAATATTGCAGAATATGAACTCTACTTCAGAGAAGTGCAATAGTTAACTTCAAGTTTATTGTAGAAAATACATTTCTGTAACTGCAGAGAGAATGTTAGAAATGTATAGCTGCACAGGTTTCTCTTTAACGTGATACTTGTTTGAAACTTACTACTTCTTTGATGGTTATTTTGGAAGTCCCCAGCCGCTCTAGTGTGTCCCTGTAGGTCCTCATGATCTCCTCTGTATCGCCCTCAAAGTAATTGGCCCTCGTCCTCTTCGGATTCTCGTAGTATTCCAATGGCGGCTGGTCAGTAGGTGGTCGCTGTAGAGAGAGTAGCAGAGGTCGGTGAATGGTTATGATCATTACACACAGAGCAGATGACATCGGTTTTTCTTTAAAACCGCTTCATCGGAGAGTTACTTACGTGTAGTGGTGCTGCTGCAAGAAACTGTACGCTGTAAGGAATGTCTTCTTGGTCCGAGCTGGCAACGAACCCAGGTGTTGTTGATTGGAGCTGTTTGAAGTGACATAAAAAAAAAAACATTAATCAATCAAAGTGTTGGTTGGGGGAGAGGGGCATGGGAAGTTCTCTAAGTTGTTCTTCTAACTTACGCCGGAAGGTTCGGCTGGGTCTTCGGACCGTGACTAGAGAAAGAAAGGAAAGCACTCTGGTTACTCACATGTAAAGTAAAACTGACAATCGTGAACTTATAACTTTCGATGGAACTTACCCCAACCAGCAGACCAATGATAATGGATGCGGCAGCACATGCCGTGTCCTCCGACTGCGACGCCTTGTAGTAGTTGGCCTGGGTTTGTTCCCTTTGGGCCATGTGCTAATGTGTGGCAGTACATACCATCTCCTCTGACTGTATTGCTTTGTAGTAGCTTGCCTAGGTTTGTTCCCTGTGGGCCATGTGCTCCGATACCATGTACCTGTTGGTCCAGATTGTGTCGCGAAATTCTGTTGCAAATATTTGAAATAAGTTAACGATTAATGTAAAGCACGAAAGTATCAAACCGAATTCAACATACATATATATGTGAAAGAACTGAGATTACTTACCCTGGTGGCTACAGTCTTCCTCACGTTGAGCGGGTTGAACTTCTCGATGTCGTACTGCACCTAGTGTCTGCCAATCCCGACTCAGCTTGGTCACCTACTTCCCGCTGGGCGACAGGAAGAAGGGCCAAACCGGGCTCTCTGCTGCTTTGGGCGAACAGAGGAGGCTGGCGTCTTGTGGTTGGCTACAGCGATGACCCAGTTCCCGTCGGCTTTCTGTTTGGCTGCTTCAAACTCGCCCTTGTGAGACCGGTGATGACACAGCCACGATGTCCTCCATTCAGCAGCATGAGAGCCATCAGGATGTTGCGGAACTTGCGTCTCTTCTCCGGTGGGATGATCTCGGAATTGGATTCCAAAGCACCTGAAAACGATAATAGAGTGTCGAGACATTAAAGAGCTAGTGTTGGGTGGTGTTCTTTTGGGTAACTGTCATGTGATACTTACGGGCAATTGCAATGGCTTCCTCAGTACACCTGGTCATCATTTCATCGACTCGATCCGCTGGCATCACTACGTCTGTACAAAGTACAGTTATTAAAAACAAAACGAGTTATTAAAAACAAAGTATGTATGTACATAAATTTGGATTTTTTTTGGGGGGGGTAAAGGAAATCTTTATTCAAAGGTTACCCTTGATCTTTGATGCCAGCATCTTCTGGCGTTTTGAAATTTCCGGCCTCATTGCTGTAGCGAAGTCCCCGGCGGTCCGGAAGGTTCACTCAGCAGAAGTTGGGCAGACTCCTACTGAGCGGCTGACTTCCACACAGATGGACAGATAGCTGGAGAATTTCTTGAGGGATAGCAGGTATGATGACACTGTCTTTGGCAGCTTCTTATCTTCTCTTAGTACTTCTGTGATCCTGTAGAGTCATAAATGAATAGAAGTAGATAGTGAATACATTACCTTCACTAACAACACAATAGATAGAATTTTATTAGTGAGAGGTTGTTCATACCGCTGCACGCTGCTTGGTAGTATCAGACTTCTAAGTGATATTCCAAGTCTTTCCTTGATCGCCTGGACCTGTCTGCAATGTTGCTGGGCATTCTTCTTGTAGAGTCATAAATGAATAGAAGTAGATAGTGAATACATTACCTTCACTAACAACACAATAGACAGAATTTTATTAGTCTCAAAACCTGTTCATGGCAACGAAGGACCGCAGAATGGAGTCCGAAATGGAGGACCGCAGAAAATGTGATAATTTGCATGACCAACCCCCATTTGTTGCTCTTCCTCCCCTCCCAACCCCCCAGACGGCTCCCCCACCCACCAGTACTCGTACTCTTTTTAAACTATGTGTATCTACTCTGTTATCTTGAAATATCTAATCTTAAAATATGGTCTACAAAGCTCACCCGCCATGGCAATCCCTTCTTTCGTTGCAAGCCTCTTCAGCTTCGCAATTTCTGCTGATGACAGAATTTTATGGGGGTTGTTCATACCGCTGCACACTGCTTGGGAGTATCAGACTTCTAAGTGAGATTCCAAGTCTTTCCTTCATCGCCTGCACCTGTCTGCAATGTTGCTGGGTATTCTTCTTGGACTGCTCCGTCCCCCCCTGTTTCTGTTCTTCGTACTTTGCGGATCGCTCTATTAGAATAACAATGAATGGAAGGATTAAGTCTCTGCGTCCAGGAATGAATACAACATTGTTCATTTCCAATCGTATAAAAGTAAAGATTCTATACCGTAGATGTCCAATATTTCCTTTGGTGTATCCTCCGTCTCGACCAGAAAATCTTCCTCCTCCTCCTCCTCCTCTTTGAATCCGGTGCTGCCCTCAACAGTTGATGGTATTCCGCTGATGATGTCTTGTACTTGTGGACTCGTTGAAGGTGTTTGTCGAATCTTTCACTATCTGATATCATAGCAAATAGAATCAGAAATGATCTCACCGATGAACATCTCTATTAAGGAAGCCCCAATAAAGGTCATTTTGTCTGCCTTCTTTCTTTCAGTTAGTAGACGCCTGCTCCACGGTTCGCCTCTGCTGGTGTTAAAATGTAGCCAAACTCCTGTCCATTCCTCGATGAGGTCAGTGGACCGGTCCATGCCATACCTCCTTGTGACATTCACTAGTGCTGGGATCAGCTGAGGCTGGAAGGCCATGGCTCCTTCGGGTATATTGAGGCCATCTACATCACTGATTTTGGCTAGTGCTGGGATCAGCTGAGGCTGGAAGGCCATGGCTCCTTCGGGTATATTGAGGCCATCTACTTCACTGATTTTGGCTAGTGCTGGGATCAGCTGAGGCTGGAAGGCCATGGCTCCTTCGGGTATATTGAGGTCATCTACTTCACTGATTTTGGCTAGTGCTGGGATCAGCTGAGGCTGGAAGGCCATGGCTCCTTCGGGTATATTGAGGCCATCTACTTCACTGATTTTGGCTAGCTGGGATCAGCTGAGGCTGGAAGGCCATGGCTCCTTCGGGTATATTGAGGCCATCTACTTCACTGATTTTGGCGTTGATGAGGTGTACTACAGAGTGTGCAATCTGTGGTGGGCTGAGGTAACACTCGGAACGACTTCACAGGGACCTTTGGTTTCTTTTTATCATCATCCTCTTCTTTTCCATCTTGCTGAACAGTTGCTGGTTCTCCCTCGGCAGCTGGTCCTCTCTGGGGGGCACTCAGGATCGTTGTTTCCTTCATTGGTTTCTCTTCAGCGGTGGCTTGTTCTGCCCCTGCCCACCCCCTGTGGTGGAGAGAGTGAATTTCTCAATTATAATATTTAACAATATACTAATAGCGTGAACAGCATAATCATCACACCCATAAATAAACCATGAAGAATCGGAATCAGATTTCTGCACTGTTTCACGATACAAATGAAGCAGCATTGTAATGTCTGAATCGAGAAATAACGCCCTGACCCGAGTGGGTGGTGCAGCAACGGGAGGTGGATCCTCCACATCAGTGGTGTAAGTTGGCTGAACAGGAAACAAAATACAGATTAAATTAGTGTATCGATCCTTGTAGCTTCAAATCAGAGGCAGCATTATGAAATTGGGATTTGAATATCATTATTAAGCAAGGGTTGGCAATGATACTAAAGATGAATTTGAAAGGGTAGCGAAGAAACTTGACAGAGCTAACAAAGTACACCCACTCAGCAATGAGCCCGAGGTGAAATAACGTCTCCAAAGACTACGTACAATGTGAGAAATAGGGCCAACGCATCCAGATCGAGAACTACTCGACACTCGAATTGGTTAGTCTATAGGGTGGCTCTCTTTGTATTCACGGTGTGGTTTAACAAATTTAAGTCATTGTCAATCCTAGCTCTAACTTATATCTCAATTAATTTCAGTGAATTTGCTTTTGACTCCTATTTTGATATGTCATATCTATCTATACTGATGTACATATACTTGAAACTTTTTACTTACCAGTCTTCTGAGGTGCGTTGGCGGATCAAACTAGAAAATAAATAGAAACGTAAAAAGAGTCGTTAAGAATGTGGCTTTCTAAGAAAGGATACATTCAGTATGTACATATATCATTAAAGTGTATGTTAAACATATTTTTTCAGTGTGCACTTTTTTATATTTTGGTCGTGGCAATGACACATGACAGGAACATTAATGGATTAATGTAACATAATTTGACCTCTTACGGCTTTGGTTGTGTCAGTCCTGTCAATCTCAGGGGGTTATGAAGATAAAAAATTACCTCTGGCAGTTCGTCTTCGTCTGAAGACATACGCTTGGGAGGAGTTCCTGGGTGAGAGGCTGAAGGAGTCGGCTGTAATCAAGAAAAACCAACAATGAGTCAGAGATTATAATGCCAATATTTACATGTCAATCTGTTGAGCCCCGAACCCCAAGTCTCGAAGATTCAGTCGCGCAAGACCCCTTTCAGCAAGTGTAGAATGCTCAGCAAAGAAAGTTTTATCGTAGTGGCGTGCCTGCCTGAATTTCAAGGGCATGATTATTCCACACAAAAGCAATAGGGTTGAACTTTTGATCTCGTCGGGCTTAACAAAAACAGTCTCGATCGACGTAATACATGACATTGTGTAAAATAGGATCAGAAACGTGATAAACCTACCCGCGAAAGTCCAGAGGGGCCGGCAACGTCTGAAAATTCGGCAGCTGGGGTGGCTCGGTGTTGCTGAGTGCGTGTCTGTGTAAGAGAAAAGGAAGTTCAATATTGAGACACCCATCATTTTTTTCATTCCATTTGCTATCATGCTAAGACTCCATTTCTAATAAAAAGAGCTCTTTTGATAAATGAATTTCTTAAGAGTGTGCGAACATGGCCAAAACAGAGCTTGCGCTCATTAGGAAACTGTCATTCTTACCCCATCGAGGAGACCGGCGACGATGGAACCTGCTATGCAGGCCTGTTCGCCGGCCAGCCTCTCGTTATAGTACCTCCCCTGAGTGTACTCTGTATGAGACATAGCCTGTGCGACCCTGGACTGTCCAGCGGCGGTCTCCGATTGAACGGCCTGTAATTAAAAAGTTTGAATCCAATATCAGTTTCCGGTTAATAGTGTAACACAAACTAAAATTGTGGAACTTTTGGCTCTGTGGCCAGCAATTGCGGAACTTTTGGCTCTCTGGAAAGGCAAAAATTAACAAAGACTTTAGGCAGGTAACATACAGTATTGGAGGGCACAATCCTTCCCCCATTGAATTTACTTGTTGTTCTATTTATTCTTGGGTCGGTATAATTCAATTATGTTATGGACTTTGAAATCTTACCAAGGTCGCGGCTGTCTTCCTGAGGTTCAGGGGAGAAAAGTTTGCAACACCCAGCGACACCCCAACTGCCACCATCAGTGCCTTCAGCCTCCGCACCCGGTTCCCGTTGTTCGAGAGGAAGAAAGGGGTGTCCCTTTCCTCCGCCTCGCTCGCCACTCGACCCCTCAGAAGATGGGGCCGAACCACATTAAAATAGACCAACATTAAGTTGTATGTTGTCTGATCTATCGTAATGTGGGTCGGTCCATGCGACTTCAGGGTCTTGTGGTCTGAAATCTTTGAAGGCAAATAAAATATTCAATGGTGAAAATGGAGCAATGGTACGATCGATGGCTACAGTAAAAGTGCTATAAAATGAGCAATTAAAATATCGGTAATCAAATGCATTGCATAGTAAGCAGGTGCCCAACAGTGGTGACATTGTATCTTAGGAAGTCAATTGGGTGAGATAAGTGCGATCACAGTAGGTCAGTAACAACAGGTAAAAATCAAAACGTGTAATCTTGGCCGATAAATCCCATCCCGCCGCCATACCATCCTTTTACCTACGGGATGTCGGAGTGACCGGATTAATTTATGTGGAACTGCAACGACAGAATATATCTAAGATGTGAGGTAAATATTGTCCATATTTTGGCGTCCTACAGTGGGAGACGAGACAATTCAATTCCATGAAAACACAAAGCATGTATGTTCTTACTTTTATCGTATATCGTTTGGACCCATCAGGCAGACAGAACCGCTCGACCCGCGAGAATTCCCCAGCGGTGAGGTTCAGTACCATACCGCTGCGGTGGCCAGTACTTATCAATATCAATGCCATGAGCAGGTCTCGAAACCTGTTCATGGCAACGGAGGACCGCAGAATGGAGTCTGTATTCTCTGTAAAGAAAAGAATGAATGGAAAATGTGATAATTTGCATGACATACCCAGTGGCGACCAACCCCCATTTGTTGCTCTTCCTCCCCTCCCAACCCCCCAGACAGCTCCCCCACCCACCAGTACTCATACTCTTTTTAAACTATGTGTATCTACTCTCTTATCTTGAGGATCTAATCATAAAATATGGTTTAAAAAAGCTCAGCCGCCATGGCAATTCCTTCTTTCGTTGCAAGCCTCTTCAACTTCCCAATTTCTGTTGATGACAGAATGGAATCTGCAAAACAAACAAGAAAAGTTCTATATCAGATCCATACAGACTTGTGTACCTTTGTATGAAAATCCCAGTCCTTTACACAAAAGTGGTGAATCAGGGGGTTGAATCAGGTTTTGCCACACTCAGAGAGGCGGGAGGAGGAACAGCTTCCGCTAAGGAGCGTGCAAAAGGGGTTTTCGAAAATTTAATTCATCAAGATTATTCAAGGTATACATCCACTTATTTGTTAAAAATATTTAATGTTTTGCAAAAAATCTCAACCCCCCTAAGATTTCACCTGCCACCAACAGAAGAGAAGGTGGGGGGTGCAGAAAATTTGAGATTGACTGAACGGTCTGCCCGACATGAAATATCGAGCCTCGTTCCCAAAGTGAGAGATAAGAAGGGAACTTACCTTTGATCTGGCTTGCAATTTTCCTGCCATGGCAATCTATCTCCGGGCGCAAGGCTACCTGAAACTGCTCTGCCGCCAGGTCCGTCCGCTTTGCGGCCTTCGGCTTTACGCCGGCGGACTTGGACTCTTTCTCATTCAGTCTGAGGAAACGACAGAACAGTTTCATCGAGAGAAGGTAGCTCGATATGGTTTTGGGAGCCTTCTTGTCTTCCCGGAGAAGATTTGCAGTCCTGAGTTAGAAAAAAATATGATAAGATACGTACGTGTAAGAGAAGAACGAATCGATACTTTGGAATGGTGTTAGAGCATTTGGTCGATACATTTCTATTAATGATATTGAAATTAACAAATTATGTTTTCACAGTTCTTTGTGACAGTAAACTGGCCCTTACAACGACTGTGAGGGGATATATATCTGGATTTGCTGTGAATATTTCCAACTTTCATCACTTCTTGAGTTTTTATATTGATGTTTGGACTGCATAGGTGAGCCACTATATAACATATTACAGACAATTCGAGAAAATCTAGTGTCGTATTCGAATTTTCAACTCAAAATGTGGCCATACCTACCTCTGTACTGACAGCGGGTCGACCAGACTGGCAATGGAGTTAACCTCCAGTCTGCGGAGCAGTATCTCCACTTGCCGGCGGTGCTGCTCTGCCTGCTTTAGGTTGGGGCCAGTACCCCCAACCATGGCGGCTACGTAATTCAGAAACCTGTCTGTGTAACAAGGAAAGTTAACTCATATATATTTATTGCTGTCAAAAATCTTTTGTAGAAAGAAATAATGCTTGCTGTATGGACATATCTACCCTTAAGAGCGCAGCTCATCAGTATCTCATATTAACATTAATATGTGATACTTTCGCATTGTGTGAATACCTGCATGGTGGGATGGATAACAAAGAATATCGTAGCATATAGTTTATACCTAAAACCGCCTTGCTGTCCAGCTTCTTTGGGCATTCTTTGGGCAAAGGCTTAGTTGGCTCGGGAGAAGGGGGGTCAGTTTCCGGCACAGTAGCCCTGGCTGCCGCCAGCCAAAGTCGGTATTCTTGGCTGGATTTCTGAAAAAAGAAAAAAAAGGAAAGCATGTATTACAAAGTCATGTATAACAACACTAAATAATGCTCACCCGACTTGCTCATGCTTGGAACCTTTGACCCTGTGGCCAGTAATTGTGGAACTTCTGGCATGTGGCCGACAATTGTGGAACTTGCGACCTTCAAGAATCGACAAAAATAGACAAAACATTTTGGCGGGAAACTAAGAGATGATGGGGCAGGATCCTTTCCCTCTTGAATTTATACATGGTTTCATTCCCCCTATCATGGACTGGAAGCACCACTATGAGGGTGGAGCCTGTTGAAGGGGCTATAGGTTAGTCTTCCCTATTTCAGTTGTAATGTATTCAAGACCCCTCCCGAGAAAATAGGGTGAGTACGTTGCTGCTTTAGACCGTGGAGCCTACTAATTAAAAGATGAAGTGGTACCAATCTTTCTTGTTTGTTTTGGTATCGCATTTGCATATTACAGAATTTTAAAGACAATTAGTGAAGTCACTAATACGAAATGACGTTTAAGAAAAGCAGATGGATTGGAATAGTGGACACTTACTTCGAAACCATGGCACCTCCTGAGGTGCTGGTCGATCCTCAGGAGTGCCGTTGACGAGCAGCCAGGTACCGGACAATCACGAAGGGTCCTCCCTTCTGCCCCCTTCGCCTTCCCACTCCTTTGGACTTTTCTGTTGAAAGTAAAAAATGCACTCACTTATAGAGTGTGTCTATTGATTTATGATTTGTGAAAAAGCCAGACCGATGCACATACATATCCAGTTATTCATTGGCAGTGTTACAATTACTTTTCACGTCTCCCACATCAGCTGATATTTTTTCAAATACTACACCTCGACATAAGCAAGGATTAAATTTGAACCAACGTGTGATGATAAAAAGACTTACTGGGTGCGGGCCTGGTTGAGGAGTTGAAGTCTGTTGTCCCAGTTCGTCACGTTGTGACTGTCTGTCAGGTGCGTCGCCAGCCGGACGAACATGCCCTCACAAAGAGGACATTGCCTTGGTTTCCGTTTCTGTGTTTGAAATGAAAGAGGTAGAAGAGAAATGTTTATTCAGGTCACAGGAAACACAAGCATTGTTGGACTGTACAATCAAAGTAGCATAAAAGGTAAATGAATGAATTATATTTACCGGTTCCCCAAGGCGAGGACGTTTCGCCCGGCTAGCGAGTCCTGTCCCCTCGTCGCCCCCATTCCCGTCCATGTCTGGTCCTACGTCATCCCTGTCTGGTCCTGTCCCCTCGTCATCCCCATCCCTGTCTGGTTCCGTCGCCGCATCGTCCCGGTCATATCCCCTCTTCCATCACAGCCTGAGGAATTCAAATGCGCAAAGAATATATTTTTATTAGCCAGATATTTGATTATTCTGTATTCGTATTGGCATGGAATGTGAAAATCTTCCAAGATTCTGACATAGCTGTTTTTGACCCCTCCACCCTACCAACTGAAATGGCAAATGTGTGCTAAGTACCGATTCGTGATCGCTGAAAAGAGGCCTGGAAGTGTCGGACTCTGCGACCTCCGTCCCCAGACCCATCAGTATGTCCATCGCCTGGAAGGGGAACAATGTGGAATAGCTAACAATTTTGAAATCTATTCACATTATGAAAACAAATTTTAGTGATAACGACAGTTTTTAATAGCTACGTCTTATGACACACACACAAATTTATATATGTATATATAAATATATATATAGGCTTATATATATTTATATATATATATATACCTAACTATATATAAAGCAATACAATTGTCCTTTTCTACCTCTTCTTTTGTCCGGTCCTCAAACGGTCTCTCACCGACGACACAGTCTGTCTGTGAATGATACCATTCATGGTTGAGATTAGGAAAGCTTGTCAGTCAGAAAGGCCTCCTACCCCAATCAAGAAACTAACTATGCACCTGAACTATGTATAAAATATCATTTTTCATGAACTTTTGTTTTCAGATTTGAATACAAATGGTGTTTGACTCGGCTAAAGTTAAAAAAGGGCACTCACTGATGATGAGACTGTCTGAGTCATCCGTCTCCTCTGTCTTTGGTTTCTCCTCCTCTGTCTTTGGTTTCTCCTCCTCAACTTCGTCTTCGTCATCGTATGACTCGTAGGAGGTCTCAGATGTGTCGCTCCCTCGTTCCTGTAACATAATAAAATTTCATTCCATTAACTGAAAGATAAATAGCATTTTTTTCTAAAACAAGAAACGGAAGAATAAAGGTACGTAATGAGTGATAAAATATTCATCGAGATGTATAGAGTTAAGACAAAGAAACAACAAAACCGAATTTATCCAACAGAATAAATCCTGCGGCGGGATGAACATCAGAATTTCTAGACAGTTATAATCTGTGTAATGTATAAATAAATAACTAACAAAATCAATCAATCAATAAATAGCATCTTTCAGCTAGAGTAGGTAAGTCAATGTAAAGTGATATCTCACATACCGATAAACTGACCCATCAGTCTTGCCCCCACAAAGGTCATGATGTCGGCCTTGACGTTTCCTGGGTAGCTTAGGAGCTGCGACGACCACAGACGGCCCCCTGCCGTCTTCAAAGACAGCCACAGCTGAACACCCCTGTCGATGAGGGCAGTGGACCGCCTGCTCCCATACCTCGCCAAGGCCGATTCCACCATCTCCATGTGGAGGGCGGAGAAGCCCCCTGCTCCACTGGGGAAGGCAGCCGACTGAACTCTCTCCACCTCCTCTAGGACGGTCTCCTCCAATGCACCAGAGGCCCATTGTTCCCTGATGAATTTTACTATGTAAAATAAAACACCATCGGTAAAGTTAATAAGGGAGGATACATTGATTCAGTTTAACAAGTGAAAATAGCAAATTGTGAAAAGTAACAATTCCACTGGGATCCAACAGAATAAATCCTGCGGCAGGATGAATATCAGAATTTCTAGACAGTTATAATCTGTATAATGTATAAATAAATAAATAACTAACAAAATCAATCATTAACTAGCATCTTTAAGTCAATGTAAAGTGATATCTCACATAGCGATAAACTGACCCATCAGCCTTGCAGTTATATGCAAATCATCACTTGAAATGATAATGGTAAGCTCATTTAAATTTTGTGTGCATCATTTCAAACAATACAGATGTTAGACCCCTATGGTGTTGAAGTTCTCTAGTGGGTCAGAATGATGGGTCTTTATTAACATTAAGATGGTATGAGCACCAAACCATTTTTCTTTCACTTTCAGATGTGTGATACAGTATGTTGCATTGTTTCAGGAGCTCTTAGGCTGTGTTCACATTGGATCCCCTGTTCTTGGTCCTGTGTTGACAATTTAACCGCAAATATGTTATACCAAAATCTGCTATAGTGTTTGCACTTGCACTCATGCTCCAGCTCTGATTGCCCACTCTCAGTCAATGAACAGGAAGTTACAATATGTAGGGTGACTCTCACAAAAGTGTGAATGCACAAAGTGTATGGCAAATTTCTAATATAGATGAATGTCACCAACTTCTGCATGCAATGTATAGATTCAAGATTGAGGTGAAAGTGGGAGAAAGAAGTCAGTGTTAACCAGGGTGTGCATACTACAAATAGCTATTCAGCAGTACTGCTGAATAGCTATGAGAGCATTTACTGGCAATAGTTCTTAAATATCTAATGTCAAGATACAGAGATACAGAGGCACACCCTTGGTTAGTATAGCAACTATGAAATATGTATAAAAGTAATACACACAAACACTGTGAAGTTAAAGAAGAACCATCTGGTAACTGTCCACCAACACATAAAATGCACATGTGGTTTCAAAATTAACTTTTCTTCCACATAATGATACCTGAAACCCACCACAAAAGGTAATGAACCTAAAGCAAATATAGAACAAATTACATCAAATAATAACATGCATACTACAGCAGTAAAAAAATACTAACAATTGCAATAACAGTTCTCGATGACTCTCTGACAATCTTCCTTCCAAAACTGATTTATTATTTTACTCAAAACTGGTTGAACACATTGTAATAAATAGGATGGATATCGAAAGGAAACCTCATGGTCAGAGGGAAGAATAAATGGCAGAACTACAAAGAAACAATGTTTTACACAATCAAATAGTTTGTAGCTAATAGTTCCATATGTCCATGGTTAATTTGCCAAATAGTGCGTGGAACAGGCATGGTGTTATGTAGTTCGTTTGCCTTGATCTCATGTCACCTTGGTTCCCCCGAGTGTTCACACTCTGGAACTGATATCCCCCAGAACAGGGGACCAACATGTCGCGGTCTGACCCTGAGTAGGATAGTATTTACACTAGGATGTTGATCTCAAGCAGGGGATATGATTCGATCGGATCGCCTCTGTGTGTTTTCTAATGTTTAGATGAAAGTGTTATATCATTGTAGACAATAGCATACTGTACATGTGGTTCAATACCATGCCATTTCTTTGATATCTTGCCAAGTGCTAACCACTAACTCGAATATATGCTAGTTGACACTGTAATATATGCAGTGTTTGCATACCACTACATTTATGCTAATGAAACAACCACAAAACTTCCTAATGTCTCTGTTAATGACTAAATGGGTTTGATTATTAAATTCAGAGGTAACTAGTGTTAAACATGTTAAAATACATTGTTTATCTTCAAACAAAAATAATGTGACGGACGGACGTACGTACGTGACAGAAATACGTACGTCTCTCAGCATTTTCTGAAAAAATTAAATCTAAGGGATTAAAGGCACATGATGTAGTTATTGAGTGTTCAAAATGTGCATTGAATTGTAGATGTCTTGAAATCTAGGTACTTCCTTCTGTATGAAATTTAAAAAAATGTGATTTTTCTGTGACGGACGTACACGTGACATTTGTGAAAAAAATTATTCTCAGAAAACTGAAAATCCCTGCAACTTTATCTGTTTGTAAATTGAATCTTATATATGATATCACTTTAGCAAATCCAAGAATATTTTTTCCTCTGGAGATACACATGCAAAAATAGGCATTTTGTTTTGGGGTCATTTTTGTGAAGCAAATTTGAGATTTTTTCGGTTGACTAATACACACCTTAATCTGTCTGAAAACAATGTGTTCTATGAAAATTAGTTAAATATTATGAAACTCCATAGTTTTAGCTTTCATCTGATACCCTACATGTAATGATTCAACGTTTTTTTAATTTTGGGTGAAAAGGTTTACTAGTTTACGGGCAGTTCCGTAAAGCTCTGCTTTGTGTGTGTTGCTATTGGCGTTTCGGATAGTAACACATGCTATTTGTGTTGCTTCCAGGTAGTCCTCTAGGTTTTTACTAAAAGTCATGTTAGGTGACCATGTAGAGTGTAGACGGAATTTTGTAATCCCTTTTTGCATTTTATTCTGCATGATGAAGCGGATTCTCATTTTTCTTTTTAGGTCTTTTAATGACTTGAGAAGATCACTTCGTTTAGGTTTTACTGGAGTTGCTATGAACTTCAGACCTTTTCCCAGCGCAATAAACTCTATATTGGACATGTTTCTGTCTGATAGGTTCTTTACAAACTTTTTAGTGTTTCTGCTTCTTTTCGAAGATTTTGGGCTTTTGATTGACTACGTACAGTATAGTCTGTAGCTCCCTGTTGGTGGTGCAGAATTTTTCGGAGCTTTTATTAGCTTTCACTGATCGGACATATTTGCGTCTTTTAGATGACGATGAGAGAGGTAGAGAGAGAGAAAGTACAATTTGCATGTTGGAGGAGAGGAAAGTAGCTCTTTCTGGAAAATTTGTTGGCCCTAAAAAGGGCCGTTTTTCTCGAGCAAACTCCTACTTCTACCTTTTATAAGGTTGCTTTCGATTCTTGGCCTTTGGTCGGCGTGACACTCTGGTCTCCTCTCTTTTCGCTGACTTCTGGAGGATGGTCTTCAAAAGCCTGTGTGCCTCCGGAGCTTCCAGTGTTGACTCTAAGTCCGTCTCTTTTCAAGAAACCTGTCTCGTTGCCTTTTAGCTTGGCGGGATAACTCGTCTCTCCAGACTCTGCGGAGGTTCCTGCCTGCTCGTTTGAGTACTTGATTCCAGGAATCAGTAAACTCCTCCGAGTGGTTCAGTTGCGCCGGGAGTCTGGGTGGGTTTCTCTGAACCTTGAGTTGGTGATAGGTAGCGTTTTTATCCCCGTCTATCCGGGATATCTCTTTAGTGAGAACGATGAGACTTGACTGGAGCTCCTTCAAGGTATCGGCGTGGCTTTTGACCTTTTTGTAGGTATCCTCCTGCAGCTTGATCCTGTTGTCGTTCCTTGTGGTAGGAGTTCTTTGCCCACACGGTATGTGTTCTTCTTCTGAGGAGAAGGATGAGTCTTTATTGACTGGTGAGGCAGGAATGAGTGAGTCCATGACTGAGTGAGTTCATTCCATTAACTGAAAGATAAATAGCATTTTTTTCTAAAACAAGAAAGGGAAGAATAAAGGTACGTAATGAGTGATAAAATATTCATCGAGATGTTGTTTAATGTTAAGACAAAGAAACAACAAAACCGAATTTATCCAACAGAATAAATCCTGCGGCAGGATGAACATCAGAATTTCTAGACAGTTATAATCTGTGTAATGTATAAATAGATAAATAACTAACAAAATCAATCAATCAATAAATAGCATCTTTCAGCTAGAGTAGGTAAGTCAATGTAAAGTGATATCTCACCTACCGATAAACTGACCCATCAGCCTTGCCCCCACAAAGTTCATGATGTCAGCCTTGACGTCCAGGTAGCTCAGGAGCTAAGATGGACCACAGACGGCCCTCTGCCGTCTTCAAGGACAGCCAAAGAATGATTTTGTTGAGCAGTCTCCTACGTCTACCTTTTGTAAAGTTGCTTTCTGTAGTTTGCCTTTGGTTGGCGCGATACTCCCTCCCTTTTCGCTGACTTTTGGAGGATGGTTGTCAGTAGCCGGTTTGCCTCAGGAGCTTCTATAGTTGACTCTAGGTCGGTCTCGGCTCTTGATTTCTTTTCTAGAAATCTCTCCTGTTGCCTTTTTGCCTGGCAGGATAACTCTTCTCTCCAGATTCTACGGAGTGTTCTGCCTGCCCATTGGAGTACTTGATTCCAAGAATCAGTGAACTCCTCCGAGTGGTTCAGTTGCCCCGGGAGTCTAGGTAGGTCTCTTTGGACCTTGAGTTGATAGGTGGCGTTTTGATCGCCGTCGATCCGGGAGATTTCTTTTGTGAGAGTGATGAGCCTTGACTGGAGCTCCTTCAGCGCATCTGCGTGGCTTCTGACCTTCTTGTAGGTTTCCTCTTTCAGCTGGATACTGTTTTCGTTCCTTTTGATAGGAGACCTTTGCCCACACGGTATGTGTTCTTCTTCTTCGGAGAAAAAGTCTTTGTTGACTGGTGAGGCAGGAATATCAGGAATAAGTGTGTCCATGACTGGTTGAGATTAGGAAAGCTTGTCAGTCCGAATGGCAAAGAACATGTGTTTTAGTCCCAAAAGTTGTTGAAAGTCCTGCCCAAAAATTCTGCCTCCCTCCCCCAATCAAGAAACTGACAAGACACAATGCACCTGAACTATGTATTACATATAATTTTTGATGAATTTTTGTGTTAAGATTTTAATACTAGTAGATGGTGTTTGACTCAGCGATATTTTAAAAAAGGCACTCACTGGTAAGTCCTGCTCATCTTCAATGATGATGAGACCGTCTGATTCCTTCTCCTTTGTCTTTGGTATCTCCTCAACTTCGTCATGGTCTTGGTCGTCATTGTCTTGGTCGCCATCGTCTTTGTCTTCGCTGTACGATTCGTACGAAGTCTCTGAGCTGTCGCTCCCTCGTTCCTGTAACATAGTAAAATTTCATTCCATTAATTGAAAGAAAAATAGCATTTTTTTTTAAAACAAGAAAGGGAAGAATAAAGGTACGTAATGAGTGATAAAATATTCATCGAGATGTTGTATTTATCGGACAACAGAATAAATCCTGCGGCAGGATGAATATCAGAATTTCTAGACAGTTATAATCTGTGTAATGTATAAATAAAGAAATAACTAACAAAATCAATCAATCAATAACTAGCATCTTTAAGTCAATGTAAAGTGATATCTCACATACCGATAAACTGACCCATCAGCCTTGCCCCCACAAAGGTCATGATGTCGGCCTTGACGTTGCCCGGGTAGCTCAGGAGCTGAGACGACCACAGACGGCCCTCTGCCGTCTTCAAGGACAGCCAAAGCTGCACACCCTTGTCGATAAGGGCATTGGACTGCCTGCTCCCATATCTCGCCAAGGCCGAGTCCACCATCTCCATGTGAAGGGCGGAGAAGCCCCCTGCTCCACTTGGGAAGGCAGCCGACTGCACTCTCTCCAACTCCTCAAGGACTGTCTCCTCCAATGCACCATTGACATTTATGAATAATTAATTAATATAAGAATGAAGCAATTAAACAAGCATCAGCCTTTTCTTTCTCTATTCAGACTTAGACCTCATTTCAGCGTCCAGGGCTTTTGTAACTTGTTTCCATACCGCTTCATGTTGGGTGAGAGGAGTTTGCTCAATGAAACAGGTCCTGACGCAATTTTGCGAGTTTGTTTTTCATTTCCGTTGAAGTTACATTCTGCTCTCTTCACTGGTCAAGTACAAAGTGGTACTCTGTTCTGTCCGTAACAACCACTGCGACCGCCTCCAAGGGATCTGGTCTGCTTTGCTTCATTTCTCTAACTTCTCTTTCCAAGTGGTTATTATGATCTCAATACATTATATACATGTATAGAGATATTGTAACAGTAAGTGGGACTCTTCTCTTCTCTTCTCTCTTCTCTTAGAAAATTTTCAGCACTCAGAAACTCTGTTGCATTTGGCCGTCCAACCTGGCCACGTCGAAAAGACAAAACAAAAATGCGGATAAATATAAATTAGAACCATGACAAACTTCGAAGGATAAATCAAGCTATTTGACCAAAGACTAGCTAAATTGTAGAAATGAAAGATTATTTCTCCTTATTCATTGTGAGACCTGTCCACTCATGAATATTTATAGCTATATGGTAATACCTGTCCACTCATAAATATTTATAGCTATATGGTAATACCTGTCCACTCATGAATATTTATAGCTATATGGTAATAAGTGTGTGTGTGTGTTTGACAGCCTGGGTGATGTATCTTAAAGTAGACTCTTCCAATGGTGATTGCATAGGTTGTTGTTACCACTGATCCAGCACATGTCCGTGCAAGGTTCGTTAATTCGGTGAAAATATTTCAGATTATTAAACTTTGTAGAATAATATTTAAGCATGGTTGGCATTTTGAAATCTAAGTGGTAGTTATTTATGCTTTAACCCACCATCCACTTAAATTGGTTAGTAATGTTACTACTACTGTATTTGTATGTAAGAATTCACTGTTGTTTAAATTACTTAGTAATGTAACTACTACTGTAAGAATTCACTGTTGTTAATATTTTGGTTTTCTTATCAGTAACATACATGCAATTTGTCTCTTTTATATGCAAATTCTTTAATAACTAAAAATACTTTTGATTATTTTTTATGATCTATAAATGTATCAGGTCATATAACTTATTTTTTCAGAGTGGGCCAGAAGTTGAGGAGCCATGGGGTTAGGGAAACGGAATGCAATGGGTTTGGGCATGGTCTAGATGGGGGGGGGGGGGTAAGGAAGGGACAATACAAGAACTAGAAGTGTAAACAAGTTGATAAATTATATTATCTAGCTTATTGTTTGGATGGTTGGGCAATATTCAGACACAGTGTACCGATGTAAGAAAGTACTGTGAGTTACTGGTTCAGATTAAGAAAATGAAAAGTTCACTGGTGATCGCCACACTTAAACATCAGTAGGTCTGCTTGCTGCTAAATGTAAAGTAAGCAATCACTTTTTCAGTTATTGCCAACATGTATATTATTATCCTGTACTTTTTACTTTTCATAAATTTGCAAGATTTCCAGACTATTTTATGTTCCTATTATGTCAATGTAATAATTGATAGCAAAGCCAAAGGAAGCCTTAGACTACTTTTTTACAATTCTTCCCGTAAGTCGATAATTTATATAATACCATTTTTTTTTAAATTTAATATTTATGGGTAAAAATGTCTGCAATTTATTTGATGATTTCAAATGATTTCTCATGTCAGCTGCTTTGATTATATCATGAATCACTTGTTTGAATTAAGAGGGCTGCACATAACCATTCCATGCTCACTGAAATAATCATAGAGAGTGCTCAATAAATTCTTGTCTCTATGATACCAAAAAAGTAATCATTTCTCTCCTCACTTGTGTGTTTCTGTTTATTGAGTTATGTTATTTGGTCTAAAGCTGTGATCTGCTAATGACAATACTTCATTTAATAATTTATAATATACACAGTTAGTAAAACTTTTTTTCAAAAATTCATGTACAGCAATTTATAAGAAAGATAAAAAAACTAAAAAAATAGATATCTGTATATATGTAAAAGATGCGAGATATGGGGTTCTTGTCAGCAGCTAGCTGACCAGCAGGCTTGTTGGGATTCCCCCTTGTGGTTACGATGTGTGAGGACAGCTAACCACTATATTTTGAATACAACAGGCTAAATAAAGAATAAGACTTGCTTTTAGAGTAAGTATGTATATTAACTCGGCCTCAACATTTAAGTAAAATATGCAACATGAGAAACTTGGCAAAGTACACTTCAAATGAATGCACTGTTATACAAGTATTCTTAAAAAATTTACACTTAATTGTGGGATAAAAGTTACAATTAACTAGGGAGTGTCAAGTTGCCACAAGACTCGTATATATATATATTGTGCACGTTAATAAAATAATAGATAGGCTTATCTGGCAGTCGGGTCTGTATCTTCCAGTAGCACTGTATTCCTGTCGGCTGTTTGCTTTGACATTGTTGCTGGCTAGAAACCTTTTGACCCTGTGAATAAGTCCTATAGAACTTTTTTGTGTCCCAAAGTTATTAAATTAAACGGTAGACACCCGATGACTGGTGTGCACCATAAATGATAAAAAGGGTCAATGAATGTCCGGCAGATAACAGCAAGTACAAAAAAGGGACGGTGGGCGATAGCGATAGATGAACTTCCAGTAAATAACAAATAAGTTCGAATGGTGTCCTTCCCAAGGAGAGTAGAAAGTCCAGGTACAATATTATTAAAACAGCAACTATATGACAGCTCTCCGCTCCATCAATTCCATTAGTGTGAATAGGAACAACAAGATTTAATTTACAAATGATTCCTCCAACAAATAATTTCTCCAGAAAAGTTAAGATACATTTTCATCAGACAAGGTTGACAGCTTAGTTAACAACAACTCTATATATATCTACACAGTGGACAAACTTTAACCTCAAGCGTGCCCAGATTCTACTAATGCCCTGTTGACTGGCTCACAAGAAAACTGCATCTCATTCTAAGACTCCTGGAAGTCAGCTCCTAAACCACAGCATATAAACATGTGACCAACTTAACTCCTCTCATTGGCCCAACTACACCCTTGATCCCAGTGGCAACACTTAGAACCAATCAGGGTTAACCATCCAATACTATATTTGCATACTAATTACTGGTACACCCTGTTTCTAAGAAAAGGGCAGGAAGTTGTTTACTACAGACAGAGCAAACAGGCAGAACAAAGAAAGTAATGTTTTCAAAGTTTAACTACTACTTATAAAGAGTAAAATGAACACAGCAGATGGAGAGGAAGAAGCATAAATATATATCTATTTACACATATACAAATAATATGGTAAAGTGTTAAAAGTCAGCGAAGTAAGATATCATTGATAAGCTTCATTATGGAGGGGATAAAAGAATCTGTGTCTATTGGTTTTGAGGTATGGTAGTCTCAGCTTGTCAATGCCTCCGTTTATTTGCCTAAGAATATAGTAGATCATGAAGAGGGTGGCTAGAATCATCCCATATGAAGTCTTACTTGTACTGATAGACTAAGTCGACTGAAGGCTTAAGACACCTCAACCATTATTTCCGCTTTCTGTACAATACTGTCAATATGTTTTATTAACGTTTTATTGACATTGCCAGGGTATTGGTATTTTATCACATTCTAAACTTGCCTTAGTTTTCAAAATAATTTTCTGTAAGCTTGTGTCGTGTAACTGTTCGGACATCGATGTGTATTGAGACTATTCGGGATGGCAGTATCACGTGCTGACCATTCTTGGACTTTCTAGCATATTTTGGGGCGATGCTGATGGTCTTTAGGGAGCATTGTTGATGAAATCTGATGGTCTTTAAGGAGCATTGTTGATGAAATCTGATGGTCTTTAAGGAGCATTGTTGATGAAATCTTTGCTGTGCCATGACAATTATTACTTTTCACAATGTGATAATCACTGGTAGCATGAATCCTTGAATAGTTTTGCTACAATCTAAAAGAGTATTTGCATGTTCAATGATTTCTAATATCTCAAATTTGGAAAAAAACGATTAGAAAAAATATAAAATAAATATAGCAAGAACAACTGCAGAGGGCTTGATCAAGTCTCAATGCAGTAATTGACAAAACTATGAAAATTGAAACAATATCTGTCAGTCTTTGGTTTATGTAAGTCCCAACAAATCAAACTGATGTTGCCAATCAGCAAATTACTCCATTATCAATTATGAAATTGAACCATAATGACTTCCAATTTGAGATAGGATTGGAAGAGGGAATGGCAAATTAGAAAAGTGAATAATTAAAGAGTGGGGACAAATGATAGATGGTTCATTTGGACATTAAGACAAAAAAATAATAAAATGCTCATTCTTGAGTTGGCAGTTTGTAACATAAATCTTTATTTGTTTACTACATTTATGTGAGGTTAAGAAATCACAAATGTGTGGTTATTCCAAAAACAATTAAAACCAAGTTAAAGCTTTCATGTGATAAATATAAGCTTCATCAAATAACAGATAAGACCTGTAATTTTAGCTCTGATGAAACATGATGTGCAGATACATCCACAACAAGGTAATGTATACACATCCATATAGTTGGCATGTCTGAATCATTAATGAAAAGTATGAGATACACTAAGAATTAACAAAAATACAAATTATCAGATTCTGATACAAAGCACATTATTAGCCTGTTCCTTTGTTGAGATGTAAAAAAATTAATGCAATAGTTAATGTGGATGAGTACATTGTGTGATATTTAATCTGTGATGTCATACATGGACCACACCAACAACTGGTTGGTTTTTCTTTAAAACGGAAATGATGACATAACCTTGGAATATTATTCAATTGTGTGAACATCTGTGTTCACAATTGTGTGAACATTTATTTCATGTTGCTTATGATTGATAGAACATTACATGTTGCTAGTAATGTGTGATGGAACTTTTCTTTCGTGTTGCTTATGCGTGATGGAACATTTATTTCATGTTGCTTAAGATTGATAGAACATTTCATGTTGCTAATGTGTGAGAGAACATTTCTTTCGTGTTGCTAATGTGTGATGGAACATTTATTTGGTGTTACTTGTGTGATAGAACATTTTATGTTGCTAATGTGTGAGGGAACATTATTTCATGTTGCCAATGTGTGACGGGACATTTATTGCATGTCACTAATGTGTGATGAGTGACTGCATTACAAACAGTGATGTCAGTAATCTAGGGGTCGTCATTGCATCATGTCTTTGGAATGAACCTTCAGGACAGCCCAGGGGAGACAAGTTAAGAGAAAGTTGAGGATGCATATATACAAAATTTGACTTCGTCAAAGGCCATAATGTATCCATTAAGGCACAGTAGGTAAAGCATCCAGCTAAACATGGAGAACTGTTCATGATAGTCAATCAAACCACATGATTAAAGGCACATGATTTACCAGACCTTAAAAACAGGTTCAATAAGATGATGATGTTACATGTCAAAATGTCAATTCCATTAATACCAATAGTAGCATTATTATATTAAAATTTTACTTAAACAATGGATTATATGAAACTCATTACGGTTAACAAAGCATTCATGAGCATGTGAAAATATCTGCCAAATATCTACTTATTTTACAATATCTGAATTTATATTTACAGAGAAATGTACAAATGGTCTGCTCTTAAAATATGACAACAAATGGTTTGATCATGCCATTAGATTTGTTGTCTCTTTGTATTGAAATATGAAACTAAAGCTAATCCACCCAGAGGCACCAATACCCAGGTCAATCCCTGGGACAATGAGTCCCCCCCCCCCCCTTATTTTTGCACTCTTCATTGTTCGGCATACTAGGAAAAGAAATACATTATACTGTACTTCATCCCATATTTTAATATTTCACCTAATCGGCCTCAGACCAAGAGACTGTGTCCCCCTCCATACACCCCCCTCCTGACACCCCCTACCCCTCTTGTCATGCCTAGATCTACTGACAGACTTCAACACTGAAAAAAAAACTGGCCAAAGAGGGGCAGTTACCATTAAGAACCATAGCACCCAATTATTTAATACCACAGGCTAAAATATTCTTTCCATTTCAAAACTCAAAACGTATTTGATGGCAAATGAAAGTTACTAAAAATGCTGCCAGAAAATATAAACTGTGTGACAAAATGAAGTACAATTTGTTTGAAATGACTGGAGCAAACAATAATGAGATAACAAAACGTGAAGGCTCTGAAAAAGAAAGAAATGGAAAAAAAATGACAAGTTAAATATAAAGTACTGAAATTGACTTGATTTTGGGTTTACCAGTTCAAGGATTTGTCTTAATCTAACATGTACAGAAAATAACTATTTTGCAGGAGTGAAAAATCAATCCATACATTTTGAGGGAGTCGTATGTGACCTCAGAGGTCATCCTTCTTACTGGTGTTGTAAATTTCTTAAAAATATCTCTTTTTGAACACTGAAGTCGCTATCTATAACTTTGGTTTATATGCTGAAGTGGTTATGTAGTGTTATTGTGTAATGCAGCACGCATTCATGCTAACACCTTATATTAAGTACAAACCCTTTATGTAGTGTTATTGTGCACTACAGCATTAAAAGGGAGTGAAGACTCACCAGTAATCTGACCTAGTTTCAAAT
Organism: Apostichopus californicus; assembly: GCA_020650975.1. Taxonomy (NCBI): domain Eukaryota; kingdom Metazoa; phylum Echinodermata; class Holothuroidea; order Aspidochirotida; family Stichopodidae; genus Apostichopus; species Apostichopus californicus. The sequence continues at coordinate 40,458 of JAIPMN010007264.1, forward strand.
GAGGTGTAACAGAAGTGTTAGACACCACCATCGATCCCAGAAAATACACACACAGCTTGCTACCGTCGGTAATTAGACACTAGTGTACAGTCAATACATGCAGCTACAGTCAATACCCACAACACAGTGTACATAGCAGCGATGGACATCTCAGGTCTAGATAAAAGATAACAAGGTATCACGTTTCATTACTGTCTGCATTTTGAAGAAAAAAACTTCACTTGCAAGCAACAGAAAGTTAACTGTTTCTGCGGGCAGCGGTTTGGGGGCGAGTCTTCAATGCCTTTAAGCATCAAGTTATATACAGAATGTTTGAGGAAACAGTCTGAAATCACAACCAGGACTGTACTGTTACACGGATTCTTCATAACGTAAAGCTATGAATGAATAATATAGACTAACAAAATCTCAAACTATTTTAGTTTTATTTCATGTGCATCAAGTCAGAATTTGTGTTTTCCAGACCTGTACAAGTGATACAACCTAATAATGCACTGAAGCGACTGAAACTTGCAATTATCTGAGAGGGCTTTACATCTACTGGGAAGGATTAAAGGGATTAACATATACCTTACCAGGATCAAACGAATAAACACCTACATGGCAGGCCTTATTACAGAGGGCCATCTTCTACTGCTCTGCTACTTCGTAGAATGTCTAAACAGACTGATGTTATTAGTTCAGATTTACTGCAGACAAACATGAAGTCATTTAAGCCTCATACAACAACTATTCATGTTTTTTGAGGGCGTTGTGGTCAAGCTGTTAAGGCAGTGGACTTGTGATCTAAGGATTACAGGTTCGAGCCCTGGCCAGATCATTGCATTGTGTCCTTGGGCAAGGCACTTTTATCTCCATTGCCTCTCTTCACCCAGGTGTATAAATGGGGACTTGCGAGATGACTTGTAAATATAGTTGCGTGTGCCGGTTTGTGGCTGCACCCTATGGGAAGTCCCCCAGGGGACACGTGGTTGTGGTGCACTGTTGTGCCCCAGGAGAGATTGTTTGAATTGTGCACACTTTGGTGTGTAGGTGTGACAACTGACAAGTTACCAATGACCAGGGTTAATTGTAAAGCGCATAGAACTTGTGGATTATGCACTATATAAATAACGGCGTAATAATAATAATAATAATTTAATGCATATTTTCTGTTGTGGAATGACTGCACAGTTTGATACGGTTGGCATGTATCATTATACCACATACAACACTGCTTATTAGTAATCTCTCTGTATGTAAATACCTATGACCAGATTTTAAAATATGTTTCACTTTAATATGAGACTGTTCATATGTTAACTTCTTGACAAACAGAAATTCTACACAACAAACATTTCAAAAGTGCTACACACATCTATTTAATGGTATCCAAGTTCATAAGGACTATGTCTAGTGCAATTTGAAATATAGCAAGTGTCTGGAACAGGGGTGCATCCACCTTCTTTGCACTGAATTGGGGGCGGGGGGTGGATGGGTGGGGGCCTAATATGTAAAGTCATCCAGGAAAGGGGTCAAAGGAAAGGGGTGTCCCTCCCCATTTGAGAAATTTTGGTAAAATGAAGGGTACTTTGATGCAAACTTTTGCTATACTTTTGAAACAATATTTTAACAATTTTAGGATGTTCAGCTTGTACCACACATATATGTGTTATGTACTGTACACTAGGTTTGTTTCAAATATTGTGGACAACCTAGGTGGGGGCTGCCCAGACATATATGCAGTTGTGGCCCCCGCTCCCCACCATTCTGGGAATCAACTAACCCCTCACCCTACAGGTGACACTATACTTGAAATGATAAATATTTGGCTCAGGGTCGTTGGAGGTCCCTCGGTCAGTCAAGATAGTTGATGGTCCCTTGGTCAACCTAAATGGTCTTTGTTAGCTAGTCCAAAAAACAGCAAAATGAATTGCCAACAAAGACTGTCTGACAAGAAATTCACTTGTACCTTCAGATAACCTGTAAAAACCAGTCCTGTGTTTTAATTGAATTGTTTGCCCGTTGAATTAAAGACAGGACAGGTTCTCAGGCAGACTCTGAAATATTTATAAATTCTGTGAAAATATAAACTATAGTTTACTATGAAAGGCCTGGTACTTGAAGTAGTAGTTGCATCAAACATTGCTGTGAAATGATAAACATGAAAACTTGTTTTGGACATCAATTGTCCTGTACTATCCGCCATCTCTCGACATGAAAACCGTAAAAGTCTGGCTCCTGCAGAGCAATGAGAAACAAATCAAAGACGTCCGTGGCATCTTCGCTTGAGCCAGACTTCGCCCCGAGATGGTCACCGATATCAGTAAAGATCATGAAGACCGTGATCTCCACGTGTGGTCTTCTGAGCAGGAAAACAAGAGAAAGAGAGAAATATGGTAGGTTGATGTATAAGGATGCAACAAGTGTTCAAAGGTATCAACAAACATCAAGAAAATCAGCTGAGGTACATATCTTGGTATTTTCCATTAGGATAGCATAATTCTGAAGGGTTACCTACAGGGATGCCGGAATTCCGGCAATAGCCGGAATTCCGGCTTTTTTTCCGATTTTGAAATTTGGTTACGCCTCCACACGATCTTTCCGTCCCAATTGAAACGGGCATGAGCTTTTTTCCGCGAATTTCTTCAAAACTATTATCCTAACACACTGTAGCATACGCAAATTGGAGCATATACCGCATTTTTTTTCTCTGGATTTTCATAAAGTCCAAACATTAGCTTAGATAGTCTTTGGGACATCCAAGTCCCCACAACTTTCAGGCCCTAGGGCAAACCCTGCTGGCATCCCTGTACCTAACCATAGAACTAGGAACCGATAGCACAACATCGTCAGCCTTTTCATTGGAAACTTGTCTTGGGCTTGTTACCTTTACACATCTTAATAGCAAAACCAAATTGTCTAGATTTCTTTCTACTGCCCATCAGTTGCTTTTCAAATGTTTCAACTGTTCATGAAACACTCTGTAGATTATAGAATATACTAGTTGATGAAACACTCTGTAGTGTATAGAATATACCAGATGTCTACACGGCTAAATATTGTATATTGTGTAATAATGTTGGATCAGCACTGCATGCTACCCAGCATGCCTTGTTGTTACAAATTCTAATAAGGTAAATTAAAGGGGCTGTATGGGCATTGTTTCAGATCTTCACTGCTCCATGGACCTCACCTCTTTGACCTCCTCTTCAGGAGCAATTTCAAGAAACCCTTTGTCCTAATGAGATTTGACTCTTGAAGGTAAAACATTGAACAAATCAAAGAATATCACTCATAATAAGGATGAGATGATAATAATCATAATAATAATAAGGATTAAGGATGAGATGATAAATACCTGTCAAGATCCAGAACGATTGTTTCCACATAGACCTCACTGAATACACTCTGATTATAGAGATTATCAATCTGAAAAAAATTAAAATTAAAATCAGTTGACCAATAAAATAATCCGTCTTTAAGTTTGATGACATACACGTCATTACGTAAATAATCAATATATATGACTGGCTATTAAACCTGAATGCAAACACTATCATATCAGTACTTAGTAAATGTGAAGGTAAGGATGGTGGGGTAGACATATTGTGGAAGGGGGCAGGGGGGGGGGTTGGTTTGTAACTTTGCTATGAGAATTATTATTTTTTGATAAGATATCCATTTTAAACATAAATACCACTGCAATCCACCCATTGTTGACTGAACAATAGACAACTTTCCCAAGATAAAAAAAAAGAAAAGTGTCTATTCTATAAAAACAATGTTATTATCCCCCGTAGGACCTCTCGCGAGGTCGACCAGGGTTAAACTCCTTTTGAATTGATTTACATTGTTCATGATTACATTGTTACATTCATTGTTACATTCATTGTTCATTGTTACATTGTTCATGATTACATTGTTACATTCATTGTTACATTCATTGTTCATTGTTTCATTGTTAATGGTTTACATTGTTCATTGTTCAAGGCATTGTTTACAAGGCATCATGTCAAAAGCTGAGAGGGGCTGCAGCCAGACTGTGCACAGGGCAATAACCTTTACATGCTTCACAGTTTCACACAATAGGTACTGTTGGTCTATTGTGTGATAATAATGGGGGTTTTGCATATAAAGTAAGAATTTCATTTTGCTTCTTTGATTTCCTCCTAAATGAACCAATATGAAATAATATGAGACTTACCGCTCTCTGAAAGTCACTTTCTATGGTTGAGTTATCTGGGAATGTAGTCAAGACCAGGTGTGCGGTAATGTTGGTAGGAATCATTACATATGTGTAGGTTGTACCAGGTTGCCTCGGACCTAGAGGTAGCAAGAAGAAATGAAATCAATCTCTCAAAATGTTACACAGAGAGGATTGTTTACGACATCCGTTGTTTCATAGTTTTCATATTGACATATTGATGATGCATTCCGTTTATTTTATTGTAATGTGTAAAGTTGGCCTGACCTTTCGATCCTAGCAGGATCTTCTTCAGAGGCTAAATGACAAGTAACAGTAACAGAAGGGACAAAAACATGCACAGAATACAGACAGGTTAATGAGCATGGTGAACACAAAGAGATAGATGTAAGGGGATTAGTAGACAAGGGATGGAGAGAAGAAAGCAACAGGGGAAGAGGAGAGGTAGGAGATAAACAGTGGAGGGACAAAGAGAGGATTAAGGGAAGGGGTAGGGAAAAATTTTATTTTATTGTAACTGAGGATGAGAGAGATGAATTTAAACCCATACTTCCTTTACCACGATTGACAAATGTATCGGCCAAAAAGAGTATCTATGGTGAATCATGCAAAGAAATACAGGCATGTTGTCCTCTCATAGCAAATATTGTAAAAACAGGAACTTTCAGCACTAATATGAGCAAGAGACTTCATAATCAGCTAATAATAATAATTTATTTTATAAAGCGTAAAATCCACAAAAGTGCTCTAAAACGCTATGTAACAGTAGATAAAAAAATATATGACACACAATATGTAGTAAAAATGCAGAATAAAATACAATATAAATGAGTATGAAAAATAAAAAGCATGCACGTTTGAGTTTGTTGGAGTATTGCACATGAATAGAATTTAATACACAGTTTAAATATTGCACTAATGCTGTCTAAAAAGGAAGGTTTTCAGCTTTGACTGGAATGTCGTAAGACTAGAAACAGTTCTGAGTTCAGCTGGCAGCTCATTCCAGAGGCGTGGTCCAGCCACGCAATATGCTCTGTTCCCATAGCTGTTTGTCTTGGTGATCGGCACCTCCAGACGACTCTGACCAGCAGACCGTAGGGCTCTTGTTGGCTGATAAGGGCGGATGAGATCTTGCAGGTCTAATGTACATAAATCTCAATTATTTTTGGCAGTAATCATCAATTGTTTTAGATAATTAAATCGATTACTTACTGAGAAGGACGATGATGACTGAGATGATGGATGCAATGACCAGACAAGTGATTATACAGACAACGATATTGACAGTCTTTTGGTGGTCTCGTCGGTAAGAGTTCTCGCTTTCTCTGGCTAATTCAAACTGTGTTTGAGGATCCAAAGCCACAGGTTTGTATACAACGTTTGGACTGGTTGCCATGGTTTCCTAGGATAGAAATTTGTAAAAAAAAATTACTTGAGATCCTCTGATACATGAGGTACTTGTTAATAGTAGTAGGAATGCTTTGGTCTTTGATAGCTGCGTAATAATAATAGTCTAACATAACACGTATCTTTCGTTCTTTCTTCCCTCCATCCCTTGCCTACTAATCCCCTTACATCCATCTCTTTGTGTTCACCATGCTCATTAACCTGTCTGTATTCTGTGCGTGTTTTTGTCCCTTCTGTTACTGTTACTTGTTATTTAGCCTTTGAAGAAGATCCTGCTAGGATCGAAACGTCAGGCCAACTTACTTTTGCACATATTCACGTATAGGTATAACATGATTTTAATTAAAACGGGTAATAATACGTTTGCATTGTCTTGATGAGGTAATGTTCCACTCATGTTCCATACTCTATCATCCTAGTTACTGTATATGATATGATGCAAAAGCAATCGCTGATCGTTTCATGCCTTACAATAGTTTCCCTGATTCCTACTTCCAATCAAGATTGAAACTGTCATCATTTCAGATCAATTCTTAATGAGACTGAGCACGAACATATCTATTTCTTGCTTTAAGGATGATGTAAGTCTTGCTTATGTTTGAATAATTCCAACTGAATAGGAGAGAAGGTCATCTCTGAATTTATGAATACTTTCTTTAAATTCTTCTTCAAAGTGTAGTAGTCTACGAGTACTTAACTAAAGAAACTAATTTAACAAACATAATTTAATACACATTGATGTTCAGTTGTTCACAGAGGGACCTACTGTTTACCTATAGAGAGAATTTCACGATATTAAACAACCATCTTTAGTAATTATTCATTTTTTTTTTTTTTTGTGTGTGTGTGTGTGTGTACTGTATATTACAGTAGGATTATAATGTTAACACTCTCTATCTCAGCTTGACAAGTCAAAGTTAATACAAATGATGTATATTGCATGAAAACCCAATACTGTTTGATGTGATGGTGTAATGGAAATTCAATCTATTTGTACAGCAGGCCATTTCATAAAATACATTTCCCAACACACATCCCTAACACAGTTAGGCATGCAGTGTTTGTGTGTAATGCAGACATTACATCTATTTGAACAGATGTGGAGACTAAATACATGATCATGGTAGGCCATTTATGCAATACCAATATTGTGCTAGCATGCAAATATGCTATACAAAGGTGCTTTTACAGTATCTACGTGGTGAACTTGTTGTGACACCTAAACATAATAGGGACTTGTCAAAAAATGGGACTCTTATTATTTACTCTGTAAATATAAATTGTACCAGGTTGTATCATGAGGGGAAAAATAATGGAAACAATTGAATTTTAAAGAAAAGGAAGCAACCTTTAAACTTGCATTACCATGAGTTTGCAAAACAGTATTTAATATTGATTAATCAATTTGATTTGTACTGTGTGCTATAGTTTGTTAGCTATTTAATATGGTTGACAATAATACCACTGATAAATATAAATTACAGACTTACTCTGAATATAAGGTGGTGTGTGGGATAAGGTACTGTTTGCAGCAGGAATTAAGTGGGTTAAAGCAGAGCACTCTTGAAAAGGAACCAGCCAAGGCAGAATACAAGAGCAGGTAGAATGAAGGTAGCAGGTCAGCAAGGGAGGAAGTTTACTGAAGTGAAGAAATCAACAAGTTAAAAGAAAAACAATGAACACAACCAGCTTCATTCATGAATGTTAAAAGACACCATGTGCCATGTGGTTGAACAGTATCCTAGTGTTAAGTGTGTACACAAATGAACAGTTACCATACTGTAGTAAGATAGTATCCTAGTGTTAAGGGTGTACACAAATGAGCAGTTACCATACATAGGATAGTATCCAAGCATTAAATGAACACTCAGCACATATGAGCAATTACCATACATGTGGTACAGCAGTATCCCAGTGTTTAGTGGATACTTGGCACATTATGAGTACTTACCATGTGGTAGGCCAGGATCCCAGAGTTAAGTGGGTACTTACTACTTAGCAAATATCAGCAGTTACCATGTGGTAGGATAGTAGGACAGTATCCCAGTGTTAAGTGGTACTTAGCACATGTCAGCAGTTATCATGCACATGGTAGGATAGTAGGACATTATCCCAGTGTTAAGTGGTACTTAGCACATGTCAACAGTTACCATGTGGTAGGACAGGATCAGTGTTAAGTGGGTACTTAGCACATATCAGCAGTTACCATGTGGTAGGATAGTAGGACAGTATCCCAGTGTTAAGTGGGTACTTAGCACATGTCAACAGTTACCATGTGGTAGGACAGGATCCCAGTGTTAATTGGGTACAAGTTTAGCACATGTCAGCAGTTACCATGTGGTAGGATAGTAGACTGGTATCCCAGTGTTAAGTGGGTACTTAGCACATATCAGCAGTTACCATGTGGTAGGACAGAAACCCAGTACAGTGGGGGTGTCTGCCCATGTTGTGAGCAGTTACCAATTATTTGAATTATTCTAGTATTACACCAACTGGTAGCAGGACAAGTCTACAACTTAATTATTAAAGCAGTTTGGTTCGGACAATGCTATTTAAGTATTAGTCAATTACTACAATTGATCACAGTAAGTTCACACTATGATATCTACAGCAATTTTTCTCCAACTAAAAGTTAATGAGCCACTCATTAATGAACTTGATTCAACCCTCAACATTTCATCAATAGGATAATTTTCATAATTGGAGTATTAAACATATTTGACACCAAATTTTAAAAATTTTTATTTTAATTCAATCTTTGAATGAAAACTTGACTTCACATTTCAGAATCACCTATTGCACTATACATTGATCAGTCTTTAACAAAGCCCAAACATCTGCTAGGACTATAGGAACATGTAGGGAGTGTTACCGACACAGACTTGGCCTAGGGGATAATTACGTCACTAGGCCCGCCTTTGAAGGCTAGGACTATGGGAACATGTAGGGAGTGGTACCGACATTCAGACTTGGCCTAGGGGATAATTACATCACTAGGCCCTCCTTTGAAGGCTAGAACTATAGGAACATGTAGGGAGTGGTACCGACATTCAGACTTGGCCTAGAGAATAATTACGTCACTAGGCCTTCTATTGAAGGCTTCCCTTTGCCTTAAGAACATTATGCAATAGAAATTGATGCAAACATTATTCTGACAGTCCCCTGCCCTCCTAAGGATATATAGCCCTCTGTACACCCCCCCCCCTCTACCCAGGACCCCTCATTAGGTGAATGATTCACTCAATGGAATAGGTTTCACATGTCAATGATTTGGTGGGATACCAACGTTTACACATGGAACCTCTTTTTGATGACCCGCTCTTGTCGGGATATTTACATGAATTTGTTATGAAATATTAGTTTAATAGTGAAAATTAGTCTGTTATCAATCATTTCAATTTACAAATAACCAAGCTAGCCAATTATAAAGGAGGAGAATATATTATAAACTAAGTGATTAAAATGTCACAGATTTTTGCCAGAAAAGTAACATTTTTGGCCAAATTTTATTCAAATTGAATTTCTTTAGGGTTTTACAGATTGATAGTAGCAACATAATAATTTAACATAGAACTTAACATGTTGATCAATGTAGCATGAAAAATGCCCCCATGAAAGTATAATACAAAAAAATACCATTTGGCCCCCTAATTTGTGGAATAATCCATTTACATACTCAGGTGCAACACACGTTATGAAGGATGGATGGTGCATACACTGAATAGCAGCCATTCCCACAGCAAAGGGGAGTTTCCCAGTGATACTGTTACATCTGAGCATACATGTGCTATTAACAGTTAGATGACCGTGCAATGCAGTGATTTATAGGACAATTAATTATATTACCGTATTGTGAACATCAAATGCTTTTAACAATTGACTGAAATTGATCTCCTAGTTAAAACCATGAGGACTTACTTTGAGAACTTAGAAAATTAAAATGAATATACAACAACTTAAATAATACACAGCTTTAATGCTCCCTTCAAATTTCTGTGAAACCAATTCAACCGAAATTATGTTTGAATTCTGGAAAAGTTATGCAGGCCTAAATTCAGCCCAGCTTGTAGTTTCAATGTCAGCTGGCAATGAAATTCAGCATGAGTAGTGTGAGTGGTCTTGCATAGGTACTGCTTGCTGCTATTATTGAACAAAAGCAGCGACACAATTTTCTACAAAATGAACACTCTGTTCTCTTTGGATGTACAGAGGTAAACTAGACTATGAAGCTCTATTACGAAAACATGTTAGGTCTAGCCTCTGTATTGACATTAGTTTAATAAAAAGGTAGCATTGATTAAAGTATAGAGTGAAATGAACCAGTGGGGGATCGTCCATACAGTCAGAGGGGGCGGATGCCCCCCCTGACGGACACAAATGGACTGCTGGCGCCGTTTTCAGCTGTTTACCACTTTTTACTTATTCGCGATTATTGACTTTTTTTATTGCGCTCTCATCTACCTATTGACGTTTGTCACATTTTGTTGGTGTAATTTTCTGACAAAATGGCGATGAAACCTATTTATTCTTTGTTTATCTACAAATTAGCAAGGCCCGGAAAGGGTCATTTCCGGCGATCTAGGGAGTATCTTTACTCAAAAAATTTCTGTACGCTCCGCGCCAACCTGTGGTGGCGCTCCGCTTAGATAGTGTCGAATGCGCCCCTACAGACCATTCTCGCTCCCCCTGACCAATACCCCTAGCTCCGCCACTGAAATGAACATTTTTAAATTACTAAATAGTCCTGACAATACTACCAAGGGAGACAGCAAAAATTGTGCATTCATATACAGACTTTGCAGCTTGTCAGTGGGTCAACTATCATGAATATAATGTGCAAGTGATGTTACGAACTGTACCTGTCACATTAACATCACTTGTACTTACCTCAGTTGAATTCAAATCACCATTTTGCACCACATCTGATACTGTTGGAACTATAGACATTTTCTCATTTGAAAAGGAACAGGGTTCGTGGAAAAGAATCAACTGGGTCGGAGAAAAACAAATGAATTATTTCTAAACATATATGATGTTCGCAGGAACTACAAGTCCCTAGGCTAGGCCTACCTACACTGTAGGTAAGTACTCTAACAGCAAATTAACAAACACCATATGTAACGGTCCAGCTGTTTATACCTTCAAGGTATTCATGGTTCATATGCCAAATACGGACTAGCTGATCATGTGAAATTTGATGCCTAGTTTCAAGAAAGTCGCAAAACACAACAGAGCAATGGCGATAGCCTACTGTACCTAACATCAGGCCTAAAATTTAGTACTGTACTGTAATTTAGGCCGAGCAATGAGTATAACGTTACAGAATGTTACATTTACAAACGAAACGTCGTTCCTCCACCCTGTACATTTTTCATCTATTTTCATACCCCCAGTTTCCTGTTGAATTACCTTGTACGAAATAACTTACCAGTGTATTCACGATTGCAAAAGTTGTGTATTCTAACTCAAGCTAAATATGCGGAGGCCCGTCTACGCCATATCTAGGATATTCCGTAACACAAATTTCTATGGTCACTGCACTCTACGCCCTATAGCCCTATACAGACTATAGTACTTTGCACTTAGTGGCCATTCTGAATTCTAGCAGACAACAGCCACTAGTACGGAACCGTAGAAAGGACATGTAAATTAATTTATTTTTTATTTCATTTATCGCCAATTGTGTTACAATGGGAAACGAAGTCTCCTATAAAGTCTTAAAAAAGTAGACTCCCTGGAAGAAAAGTAAAAAAATATCAAATATAAATAATACAGTATATACATAAGGATTAAATAAGCAGTAATAATAACTAATGATGCTGAGATGGATACGTGAATAGATTATATAATACTATAATACGACTTAATAAATTCCTTTTTTAATGTCTGTCAATATGAAAAGAAGTTGAAAATTAACGATTTTGTCGTGACGCGTGAACACGCTCGCAATGATGACAAAAACTTGTGAGAATAGGCGTTTTGACGACATCATAAATACCCAAAACCTGAAAATTACCGAACTGCACCCTTCCAAATATGGTTGAATTTCATACAGTCAATCTCTAGATATTCTCTATTTTGACGAGTTAATGGATCTCAACAATTAAACGCCAATTTTAAAAATTGTTGGCATTTTGACGAGTTAATGTATCTCAAGAAAACATCATTTTTCAGATTTGTTTCCACTTTGATGAGTGGTTATGATGTAGTCAGCAGGCGCGTATCCAGGATTTTCTAACCCGGGGGGCGCGAATTACTATCTAAGCGGAGCGCCACCATTTTTATCCCCCTAAAAATTCGGGCAATATGCTGAGAATTTTTCGGGCACCTACTGA